>JAVJAQ010002688.1:0-178974 GCA_032362365.1 Zygogramma bicolorata | reverse complement strand
ACAGTACGCAGTAAGGGGCTGACGAAGCTGATTGTGGATAAAAACGTTAGAAAAGATCACAAACAATAAGGAAATCGCAAGTAAAATATTTATTTATAATTTAGTTTATTTACAACCATATATGTAATGCTGCCATACTAACGTCATTGAAGGTTGGGAAGTGTCACATTACACACCTCTACTTCCCGCCCTCATTCCATCTATTCTAGACTTCATCTATCATTTATTGACTTTATCTGACATTTATTTATACTGGTGACAATTGTATACCCCGAAGTCACGGTAAAAATATATCTACTTGATTATTCTGAGAAAACCGCGTTCTTAGTAATTTGTCGTTGAATGTAATATTTCAGATATGGTCAGAAAGAAACAGAGATTCATTAATTTTAATCGAAATATGATTGATGGTTGTAAATAAAATAGTATACAAACCTCGGTCGGAAGTTTCATTCCTGTCTCGAGATCATAACTAACTGATCTCACGACAGGAATGACTCACTTCCCACCTCGGTGTGTAATATACTATTTTCCATAGGTACAAAATTTTTCAACCACTCTTTCACACACTTGGCTCTTTTCCATTAACCAGTTCAGTCTTCACTCAAAACTGATTCGAAGAGTATCGACAAAATAATTCACAATAGACCGCGGACATGTGACGTCACATGCATCAGCCTGCTAGACAAACAATAAATCGTGTTTCCATAAACAACAATAGAAGTTTAATGAGACTATAATTGCAATTCTGAGATACATAATGCATGAATACACCGTTGCCCATTTCAACTAATCAGTACTTAAATCTGCTCTTCTAGTTGCTTGAATTCACAATTCACGTCTCTTAACAGCAAGAGGGTTAATTTTTTTTCTATTGTGGACAATAGAACGGAATCGATGGATTGAAACATCACAATCGTTCAAAATTGAGTTATTATCGAGAAAAACTATTTTGAAATGACACAAATGCACAATAAGCATTTGTAGATCCGTTTGTCTGTCCAGCAGACAACTATCATTTACTGTCGTCTGTCAGATATACCCACGATCTAAAAAATAAATGGGCGAGGGAATTGGTGGTGTGGTTACACACCCGCTTGTCGACTTGAAGGTCCCCCGGGTTCGATTCACCAACGGGGCAGAAATTTTTCTATGGAAGAATTTCTGTGTCGTGTTGGTGAATGACTCCTGATACGTTTTATAGTTGACGGGTCCGCGAATAACCATGCTGCTCCTGGGATTTACTAAGAAGCCTACTTGCTGAAGGACTTTGAGAGAAGTCGATGACCTTTTAGATTAGATTATCGGAGAGCTGGCACATGGCCTGATTCACTCCGACCTTTTCAAATCTATTGTGATGCTCCTTGGCTGTTAGAGCTCGTTGTCTAGCTTGATCTCTTTGATGAGACTCCATGGCCTTGACACTGACCCCTTCATATAGCTAGCAGCTTCTGGTTTCTCCTCTCCACATCTTGCGTGACGCAGCCTTGCTATCGCTTCGCATTCACAGAGCACATGAAGTGCGGTTTCTTCCTCTTCTTGGCAGAACCTGCATTGGGTTTCTTCTGTCAGACCAATATTGCTCACATGTTTTCTGAGCCGGCTATGCCCCGTTAGTAGACCCACCACTACCCTTACAACCTTACGGTTGTGGTTCGGCAGGTCTTCCGTGAATCTGGGCGCTGGTTCCTTTATGAACTCTCGCCTGCCTCATTCCAGGGAGCTTATTCCACCAATCTTCCGATTCGTTTTGCATCCATTAATTTATGGATGTCTTTATACTTGCTTTCGCTACCCCGCAGAAGGGTTCTGGGCAGATCATAGCCTCAGATGCCTCTTCACGGGCTAGAGCATCGTCCCCTCTGTTGTCCTTGTGACCCTCATGTCCGGGTACCCATGAGAGTAACCCCATTTTGGGTACTCAGCTCCTTGAGTGCGCTCAGACAGCTACCCGGCGCCACCAATCTTAAGTAGGTTTGAAATAAGCTGAGCGCCTTAATTGCTACTTGGCTGTCGATAACTTTCAGTACATATTACCATAAACTACATTTGCTACTACTACTTACTACTATAATAAATGACAAAGCAACAAACGACGCAGTCACATCTAGATGGGACATCGCGATATGTGAGCGGCGTAAATGCAAGCCCCCCAAAAAGTTTTGGACATCACATGGCCCGCCGTGATATCGCAGCGACGTACCTGCGATGTAACTGGGTTGTTTTTGAGTTTTCGGAGCAAGATAATCGTCTAGCGTCATCGCATTAGAAAGATCAATTAGTAGATAATTATAACATTGTCATTTACAGCTTTGAAGGAATACTAAAAACTACTTCGGAGATCCGCTAGCTCACATAAACTTACAGAGCTCACCACGATCATTCAACATGAACAGTTAATCAAAGTTTGATTCAGAGAGAATAATTCGCCTTGGATAACTATCATTTACCCCTATAACTCCGCCCCAGGAATTAAGTGTTGCCAATTCATTCATTCCGGCATGTTCATTTTAGGAAGTTTCTGCGCAATCGCCAGTTTCTGTAACGTGGAAAATAAGCACACCCACTTTGTGAAAAAAAATTGAACTGTGCGTCCCTCGAGTGTATATATGCATACAATTTTCACAAACATTTCATTCCTGAGAGCCACTGGCCACCAAAGAAACAATTATTATCTCTGTCTTTCTTCCAAACTATCCTTTTTCATGGAATGACTGCTACGCCAGAGTTGCGATATAAATTTTATTAGTTTTATATGTGCTGTAGATAAACGAGTCTTATCTAAAACTATAAACAAAAAAAGAATTCATAATTATATATGTCTTTGATGGAATACTAATTTGACTCATTAATATTTAGATCGCACTGAGAGGGTCAAGCTGCTCACCAGTATATATACTGCATTCACGCGCTTGCCGATCGAGGGAAACAAACTCTACATCATGAATAAATTAACAAGGAAGGTTCGTTTGAAATAATCGCCCATTTTATGGCTATACTACTTATTCATACTATACTAATTCATCTTTATTTATAACAGGTGACCATGAGGAATTTGAAGAATACTGTTCGCCACTTTAGCAGAACAGCGATTGGACAGCAACACAGTCAATCTGAGCAAGAATTAATGAACAGAACTGTACATGTTCCCTTGACACATTTAACTGACGACGAGAAGGTCATGAAACAAACAGGTAGGTGGATTGTTCCAAGAATTGTATACCTGAGCTAAGTTCGGAAAATAGTTCCGATACTGGAGTGATTGGCATGTCAATTATCCAAGAGTTTCTGAGGAACAATTAACGAACGAAAAAAAATACACTGAAGTTTGGGCTATTGAATTTGTTTGTGTGAAACTGATTACGCGGATATGTGTTTGAAATGATTCACGTCATTCATTCTCTTGATGCGTCAGGTGATTTTTGACCATAGACGGACACACAAGGGTATTCTAAGGGGTCTACATGAATGAGATTTTTTATATCAGTTGCACAATCAAAATTTGCCTGCCACCAAAATTGTACATCATATTAAATCAAACAGCAAAACACCATTTGGTCAAATTAATGACCCTCTATTCGTAATTCAAAAAAGTTTGTACTACTTCTACCTCGTCTAATTTATTGAATCGATTTGAATTAATGAGTACCTGCCATAAATTATGTTTGTTGGATTGACATTTAACCCAATTCTCATATTTCGTGAATATTGTTTTAACGATTCAAACAGGTATAGGTACTTAGGAATAATGTATTCAAAATATTCAGGAAAATCATTCAAGTTAGAACGGGGATCAATAAAGCATACCGAAACTTTCGAAATAGTCGATGGGCATACTTGAAGACTGGCATTAAATCAAACAAATCATCTTTCGAACAATTCGTTCGGGCCAGTCTCAAATCTGCCTACACAGTAGATTTTGTCTGGCACCTATCAGAAAACAACTACTCCCCAGGCTAATACCACGAAGGGCATTGAATTATATCCAGGATTTTCTTCTGTGAAGAAACCTGCACTGATGGCACCGGCCGGATATAATTAAATGCCCTTCGTGGTATTAGCCAGGGGAGAAGTTGTTTTATGACAGGTGCCAGCCAAAACCTACTGTGTAGGTAGATGATTTGATTCAACGCCAGTCTTCAAGTGTGCCCATCGACTATTTCGAATGTTTCTACATTATCCTAGCAGAAGGAATGGGCGAATTCGTTTTTTTTGAAGTACCTCTCGTCCATGGGTAGATGGCGCAATGACTTCGTGTTGTTGCCATCAGCTCTGGTCGGGGCTTGATATTATGAAAGTTTTTGATTTTTAGTTGTGGGAAGTCATCGACTTTATGTTGATACTGAGTAGTGGCCAAATAGCCCGAAACTGGTCTGCAAGTGTGTCCGTCCCTATAATTGAAAATCAATTTCTTCATTTGTATCGCCTAAGATTACTGTTTACTGGTGCTTTCAGTGTTGCAATATTGTTTCAGACAAAACTGTACACAGGGTGTAGTTGTTCAAAATTACGCCTAAGGATGCGCTTGTGGTTGAAATTCCTAAAAATTTTCGAGATCACTCGATCTATGGAAAACGTTGTTGCCAATAATACAGATCACTTTTGGTTAGAACAGAGAATAGAACGCGAGATTATTCTGAGGCTGATGAAAACGAACTTCATCTTCAATGATCTACCTCCAAGAATAATCTCACGTTCTAGTATATTCAATAACCATTTGAAAATTTCGTAGAGATCATAAAAAAACACAAGAGAAGTTTGCTGGCAACAACATTCTAGAGTGTGCACGCGTTCTGAATATTCTTTAAATGCAGTGATATGCGTTTCAAATATTTTTCAGTTCAACCCAGAAGATTATAAAAAAGAATGATTTCACTCACAAGAAAAAATGGCATTCTCTCACTTCACATATCCATAAAATTTGATCACAATTCTCACTCCTATTCGCTCACACGCATTAACGTGAATAATATTCGGCTAGATTGTGATACTACTTCTTTGAGTTGAGATCACAATATTATATTTCTCGAATGAAAATATCAACAATCAACTAATTTTTCCAGCACACAGGCCAGAATTCGCAACGACATAGCCACTTGGCAACACAGGCTGTGCACATGACTGTCATCTCAACTGCGAGAGTGACGATACCTGGCGAATATTTAGAGTTATTACTACGGTCTACGTCATCAATTCTTGATCAAGTAGGCCAGATCGGTCGTCTGATTTGCTGACAATCTTTTATGTGGAGTGAAAACATCAGTATATAGCCACCGTAGTATCGCCAAAAGCAAATGCAGGATTTTCTTCTGTGGAGAAACCTGCACGGACACCGGTCGGATATAATTCAATACCCTTCGTGGTATCAGCCAGGGGAGTAGTTGTTGTCTGACAGGTGCCAGCTAAAACCTACTGTGTAGGTAGATTCAAGACTGGCCTGAACGAATTGTTCGAAAAATGATTTTATAGCGAAACTCTTGCGAATCGCTGAAATGGAGCATAATTGCAAAATATTCTTGGGTTTATACTCTTTTCGAGTAACCACCATTTGTTGGACCGATATTGAACAGAAATATGAAATTTCGCCTCATTATTTTAACAAGGCCAGTTGTTTCTCCGATGAAAAACTAAACTAAAGCTAAAAAACACATTTGAGGTGGACACATATACAATAAAATGGAATAAATAGCAGGATGTTAATTATAAATAGCAGCGGTTACGTTAAGAGTGTAATAATCGTTCTAGGATGAAAATGTAGTATATCTCCTCAGTAGATATATTCTGTCTGGTTTTCTGCTAATAAACGGTGAAATTCACGTGAGAAGTACAAAAAGAACAACAGTTACATTTTTTTAGATATATTGGTCATAAGGAACGAACAGAATGAAAAAGATTTTGACATTTTTATAGGAAAGACAAGACCACTCGAATCATTGTCCCCAACATAAAATGGCAACACTTCAGTTTCTTGTTCATAGATCAATAATTTTTCCATTAAAAAAAATAAGTACGACATTGAAAGGGGAGTGATTAGGTACGTAGCCGGAGTGAACGGTTTCAACCCAGAGATAGTTGATAACATAATTAGATGTAAATTCATGGAAACAATTCAAAAATCTTTGACTGTTCAGTAATATGGGAGTAGTAAAAAGTTTATAGCAATCCCATATGATCCTCAATGCACTAGAGGACTTGAACAAATATTTGCTAAATTAATTTGAAAGTTACGGCACGGTTTCCGTGTTATTGGCCATTGCAAAATAGTTACCACTGTTCCTGCGTTCAGTGCACCCCGTATTCTGAATCTTTTCTGATAGGTGACAGCACATCAAACAACTATGTATACGTAGTTGGGACCGGTCTCAACGAAATGTTAAAAAAATATTTGATTCATTGTCAGTTCTCAAGTTCCCCCACTGTCTCGAAATTTCCAACAAACAAGCAATTCATGGTCATAGACGATAGACAACTCTAGTTCCTAAAGTGAAATGAAGCATAATTTTCGTTTTTGGAAAATTTTGCCTATAAACCTTTTTTTGTATTTATTGCATCATATCCAACATGTACGAGTAATGAAAAGATAAATGGATGACCTTTCAAATGAGGTATCGCTTGATTCCTGGTCCCATTTAATATTTAAGGGTTGGATTCCACCCTACCAAGGGGATAGAAGTGACAAGGTTGAAAATATGTTCAAAACATTTCCCTCTAGTAATAGAAATCGACGGGTTCTATAGTCCGTTCATAATTTGTCGATGGCACAAAATGAGGGCCCAAGTCATAAAACGGTCGTAAAAGTCGTAAAATCAAAGGCGGAGGTACCTGAGGTGTTTATTCATTAAAATCAATGGAGAGCTTAGTAATATAAAGCTTCAGTTTATATTCGAAACTTAACTTGAAAGGGTGAAGTTGTTACGAACGAAAATAATTTTTGGTTTAGTACATTTTTAATCGCATTTAATTTACGGCTCGTTGGTGTTTCGGCGTCTACGGCAGTAATTAACGTCTCTAATATTTATTTTGCGAATTTTGTGCAGTGCGTGAGTAACTTTTTTTCATATTCCTACAAACATATACGTACCTTTCGTTCCTGCTTGTTTTGTTTGATTGCTTGCGATGGCTCCGTCATCATCATCATCAAGTTTTACACCGGTACTGTTGCGTACAGTCAGTAAGTCTGTCTATTCACCAAGAGAAAAGACTATTGTTTTGAACGTTCACGATGCTCTGGTTTCTCAGAATCCCACAAACACTGTTCAGAACATAATCAAGAGTTGTGCCAACATGACGGGCGTAGGGGAGTCAACAATATATAGGTTCCTATCAGAAAGAAAAAAACAAGGTATAGCTAACCCAAATACAAACGAATACTTAAAGAGGGGGAGAAAACCTATTGAAATTGATGAATTTGCCAAAAATGGTATTCGAAGGAAAATTCACGAATTTTTTTACAAAAAAGAAATACCCAACTTAAACAAAATTTTACAAGAAGTTAGAGACGACCCGGATTTGCCTCATGTCGGACGAACCAAATTGTGGCAAGTTTTAAAAGAATTAAATTTCTGGTGGGAGAAATCAGACCGAAAATCACTTTTGATTGACCGGGAAGAGATAATATGTTGGAGAAGAAAGTATCTAAGATCTATACGAAAATTTCGGGCTGAAGGAAGGCCAATTTACTATCAGGACGAAACGTGGGTAAACGCAGGTCATACTCTCACAAAAATTTGGTCAGGTAAAAATATATCAAGCTCCAGGCAAGCCTTTATGGAAGGTTGGTCAGTAGATTAATAGTTTCTCACATTGGCAGTGAAAAAGGATTTGCTAAGCATGGTTTGTTGGAATTTCAATCCGAAAGCACAAAAGACTATCACGAGGAGATGACAGCTGATGTTTTCGAAGAGTATTTTGAGCAGATGATTGAACATATACCACCAAACTCAATTATAGTATTAGATGATGCACCTTATCATTCACGACTAGTAGAAAGACTTCCAACGACTGCGTGGAAGAAACAGGATATCATTGACTGGCTGCGGTATAAGTCCCTGCCTTACGAAGATGGAATGGTTAAAGCAGAACTTTTAAAAATTGCCCGGCAACACAAATCTAAGTTCAAGAAATACGTAGTTGACAAAATGGCGGAAAGACGAAACATCACAGTCCTTAGACTTCCACCCTACCACTGCGAATTAAATCCAATTGAACTCATTTGGGCACAAATGAAAAGCTATGTGGCTAGAAAAAATACGTCATATAAAATACAAGCTGTACGTGAATTGTTAGGTATATGAGTCTTTACAACATATTACAGAACAAAATTGGCGAGATGCAGTAAGACATGTAATAGAAGAAGAACAAAAAATGTGGGATCTTGACAATATAATTGATGCGACTGTAGAGACACAACCGCTAATTATTAACCTGCAAGACGACTCGGATTCCGAAGATGGATCCTGTTTATTTTGAATTTGAATAGTTTTGTAAGTAATCGTAGTTTATATCATTTAAAAATAGGTATTAATTAAATAAATGTATCTTTAACAAATTGCAAGTAACTTATTATTTTTGAATAAAATAAAGAAATTTTATTAAAATAAAAATACAGTTTACAGTACCTACAGTTTAAGAATATTTATATATTTATTTATTTAAAGTAACTAATATTTTAATCATATACTCTACGACACTGGTCAGTCATTTCCACTCAAAATACCTACATAATCGGATTAAAAGTTTTATAGCTGTATTGTATTTCTTCAGATACAAGGTGGGTTAGTCGAAAACATCTTGAACTGTCAGTTTTAGTTTGGTTTTTGTTATTATATCATATTAGCTGTCCTCTCTGTATTTCAGTTTTCTAATGAGGGTCAAACTTGCAGTGAGCTATCAACAAATTATGAACGGACTATAGTAACTCCAACTATGTCTCGTTTTCAGTGTCGCACCCTATATTTTACTAACTGCATGTGATGAGATCACTAGAAGCCTTCTTCTATGTAGGGCAATAGACCCTGAAAAAAACCTTTTACATTATCTACATAACTACAATAGGTGTGTACATATGCAACCACCCAATTTACCTGGTACTCTATAACTCATTTATTTCCCGCTTTTTCATTGCAGTTGCACGATTAGCGAAAGAGCAGATTACTCCCCACATTAGGGAAATGGAAAAAGATGGAAGGGTCAAAGATTCTGTCACTAAAATGTGTTTCGAAAACGGCGTATGTACTCAAATTATTTTTATGTTTGCCCAATTTATTTTTCGAGTTTTTCGGAAATAGTGGCCAATTTTTTTAGTTGTTAGGTACGACTATTGCTGTCAGAAACGGTGAGTCCAACGATGTTTTTGAATATAGCAAAAGTTGACTGAGTTCTAGTCAATATCCTTTGAAACTCCCAAAAAACTTAATGGTTCAGGATAGAAACTAAAAATATAACAATTGATAAAAGCTATTTGGTGAGATTAAATAATGAAACTTTACATCGAGATAATTGAACTAAATTCTTAAGTGTTGATATTGATAATGAACTTACCTGGAATTTCCATGTCGATAGTGTCAAATAGAAGCTCAGTAAACATATTTACTTCGTCGGTTAAAAAAAACAGTCTCTTTTCATGTTCTCAAGCTTTTATACCAGTTTAATTCAGTCGGTAATTTCCTATGGTCTTGAACAATGGGGCTTATCGGCCAAAGCTGATGAAGTTTTTGTTATTCAAAAAAAGGTAATGAGAATTCTGGGTGGTGCACCTTCAAGTAAACCTTGCAGACCATTATTCATTGGTTATGGTTTATTAACATTGCCTAGTTTGTATATCTACCAAACTCTGATATATATATAAAAAATAATATTTCAAATATTCCTAGAAATGAACAAATTCATGTACATTTCATCAGAAATAATTCTCACCTACATCAGCCCTATAGTAGATTGGCAATATCAAAGAATCACCCCATGTGTCGTGAGGTTAAGCTATATATTAAGCTTACTGGGGACATTAAATCCTCAAATATCAATGTCTCAATATGAAACTCAAGATTTTTTTATTGCTAAAAGTATACTACTCTGTGGATGAGTTTCTTCTTGAATACTGATTTTATCATATTGACTTTTTTATACTTGTTTGACCTGCTGAATCAGCCAGTATTTCACGATGATGTTATTTTTTATATGTTTTATGTATATAAGGTGGTCAAGTCCCACGCGCAACTTTAGTTTTAGTGGGAATTCCATGTTTATTTACATCTCAATAACAATTATTTCTAGTGTTGATTATGTAGTAACATATTTTTTGGTAAATAAACTTATTATTATTATTATTATTAAGTTAGGTCAGTGAATGGAAGAAAAAAAAAAGAATGAAAACATAAAAATCCAGTGGGATATAAACGAATCCTAAATAATTTCATGATAATCAAAAGAAGGCAAGAAAACCTAGCTGGAAATCAATGAAGAAAACTTCGCATCGAAAATTGATTTTACCGAACATAACATGATTAACGATTGGTTATATTCGCGGTCTCAAAAATTATTTTTTGTCTAATTCAACCAATCTTGTGGAATTCGTAGTTTCCGAGATAGCAATAGTGGCTTTTGTTGATTAAAATCAACCTACTACATGGTTAATGATCGATTTATCATCCATTTCTACCAGCCTGGCGGAACATTTCATAGTTACCTGAATAGACACACATTAACATCGATATTTCTGCAAATATTCGTTTCTCTGCCATAAGGCAATCCCAACAACCCGATAAGTTTAGGTTAGGATAAGGTTTGTACATGAAAAAAAAAGGAAAAAAAATGTCAGTACGATAACGAACATCATTGTTCAGTTCAAATGTTTTCATTTACTTTTCGGTTTTACAAGTAGATAAGTATCACGTGAACTAACTCCAAAATGGCCAATTGAACAGAATTCAACAAGAGAACTGTATTTGAATATGCTGAAAACTACTGTTGATCCTCTAATCACCGAAATCGTCGAGGCAAATTCTAAATAATTCGATATGGATGTTATCATTCCAACAAGATGGAGTACCACCTCATTACTCCAGACAAGTAATAAACTATTTTTATAATACTTTCTATGGGCGTTGGATTGGCCATCGAGGTCCTACGGATTGGCCAGCCCGCTCGCCAGATTTGACACCTTTAGACTTTTTTTAGGCAGAAGGTGTATGGAACTGAACGTGTATTAATATTGGATATACGCAGAGAATAATAAATATTCGCAGAAATATCGTAACTTTGCTCGAAAATTTTCTGCGTGAGATATCGGATAGGCTGTTCTTATTTCAAGAAGTTCAAGGCAACCATTTCGAGCATCTTCTGAATTGAACTCAGCTTATTTTCTCAAAGTATGAAGTCAAACGTCGATGTATTCAGCCAATTATCAAATGTTCCACCATTTTGTAGTAGGTGAAGATATTGAATTCATATTCTAGGATTGTAAAGTATTCTTCAGGAGTATGATGTATCACTATACGAGTTTATCGGGTGTAGAAAAAATAGCGTATGCAACTCTCATGTAACGGTTTCTTTACATGATCGATTGAATGGAAATTATTCTTTCATGCCGGTTTGCTTTCAGTTATTTGGCATAGAAATAGATCCAGAATACGGTGGAGCGGGATGCAACTTTATGACTACCATAGTGACTATAGAGGAAATAGCCAAAGTCGATCCTGCCGTTTCCGTAGCAGTTGATATACAAAACACACTCATAAATTCTGTGATAATAAAATTAGGAACTAGAGAACAGAAAGAGAAGTACTTGCCACGATTAGCTAAAGATACGGTAAGTCATTTATACCTCCTATAACCTAATACATAACACTTAATAGGCAAAAAGTGATGAGATTTAATACTTCAACGTATGCATGAAAGGGGACAACTTTTGGAAGGAAAAAAAGGAATTGCATAAAGTTTTTCCTGAGGCTTACACACTTCAGAAATTTAAAGTGAATTTGAATTCGTATCTCCTGTCCCTTGATTTAAGCGGTGTTCTTTGAAAATTACAGGGCTTTCCTTTCGTATGAATCTACATATGAAAAAAAAAGTACAAACCAGGTTCATATTTAGTTCAATTACGTGAACCCGGTTCAGTTGCTAAGCCTTAGCAAGCCCACCCGACAGTATTAATATTTGCAAGTACCTCAGGTCCATTAAGGAAATTTGAATTCACTCACAAGAAACAACAACAAAACATTAAATTACTATCAACAAAAGCCAACCTTCTGTATAAAATATATCATAATCCACTACGATATTTATTCCTGAGATTGTTTAATTCAAAGAAAAATATCAAACAGAATGGTTATCTGTCAATCCCCTAAGAAATTTTTCCACAGTGCCAAGTTTTCCACTGTTTCAACTTCATTTTTCGACAAATTCCAATTTAATTCATTCTCGACTCATATATTTGTAGGAACACATAGCGTCTTAGTATAACTACTTTTCTTCGGGCTTGAAGGCCGTCGTTCTTTGGAATTTCTGAGAGTAGGTCTCTTTTGTCTTTAGCCGACCTGAGGCTTTGTTGGATCTTCTTGGTCGGCTTGAAAACCGTTTTTCAGCGGCAGGGATTTATCGCATACCGTGCACCTGTGGGAAGGTTTAACATCGGTACCACGAAAAGATCCATGGGTACAAGGCTCAAAGAGCATCAAAGGAACTGCAGGCTGGGGCGAACCGACAAATAGGCGGTGGCGGAACACGCACTGAGTGAGGGTGACCACAGGATTCTGTTCGAAAATGCAAAACTGATTGCCCCCAACCAGGGTTACCATAGCCGACTGGTACGGGAGGCATTAGAGATCCAAAAACATGCGGACAATTTTAACAGAAAGGAAGAAGCGTTGAGTCCAAACAGAATTTGGAATCCCATTCTGAATCAAGAATAACTAATGAAATCACGGCAGGTAGTGCGGCAACTATTAATGATGATTATTCCCCGAACCCGACAGAAGTAATTAACACTCCAGACTACATGCATGAATATAAATACGCCTTGAGAAATCGAAACGTTTAGTCATCGGAAATGAGTAAACGTCTGAAGAAGCTGGCCACTCGCGCTAGCGAAACGTCAGGAAGAAATTCCAAAGAACGACGGCCTTCAAGCCCGAAGAAAAGTAGTTATACTAATAACCTCGGCCGCAAAAGCCTTAACCAATTGGTCACCTAGCGTCTTATTTCCAAGCTTCCATGAGCATCGGGATTTTGAATGTTAATTTTAGATATAATATTGCCTGGGACACACTTTATAAACACATCGAATAATGTTTTCAGGTTGGAAGTTTTGCTTTATCAGAAGTTTCGTCAGGATCAGACGCCTTTGCCTTGAAAACGACAGCCAAACAAGACGGATCAGACTATATCCTCAACGGATCAAAAATGTGGATATCGAATTCGGATATAGCTGGAGTTTTTCTAGTTATGGCGAATGCAGATCCTTCGGCAGTATGTATAATTCATGGTACTCAACCAACTAATGAATTGAAGTATGCTTTAATACAGTTCGTTGTTTTGTGATATGTTATTATTCTTCAATTCCATTATCTTAAGATAACCCTATTATCAAGAGCAAGGCTATTTTCAATAACATTATTCTGAGGATTTTTGGTAAATACCTATTCGTTTTTAAATATATTCGGGCAGATAAATACTTCACATTGTGATAATTCATGATATAAAGGAACAAATTCGGCCGGCCTTCTCTTGTCTTTTACTTCTATATATGGAATTTTATGTCCAAAACATCTCAGAATCATTTGTTGGAATCAAGTTGACTCAAACTCCCTTTGATCCTATTCGATAGATTAGATAGATAGATAGAAACTATGGCCGCCAAGGATACTCTGCAAAAATTCAAACGTTTACATGCATGGGCGCCGTTAAAAAAAATGTTGAGGGGGGGACATTTTTTGAAGCAAAGTAATGCATTAAATTGAAATGAAAATCCTTCTGGAAAAAAACCGCTAATACTTCGGTTGCTATGAGCACCTTTATTTTTACTTTTTTTTTGTGCAATTCGTTCGACGTAATTCGGTCTCCTCTCGAAAAAATCCATATGAAATTTTTGGCGGTCTCGTATATTTTCGGAGATATAGGTCCATTTTATTGTAAAACTTCACAATTTTTCACATCAACTTTCTGTTGTTTCAGCTCACAAAATTCGTCCTCCTTCTGATCAAACACCACTCACTCTCTTATTCACTCATTTTCAACATTTTTATCTTATTTTTATTATCGAGAACTGAATGTACCTATTAATGTTGACTTTTGGAGAAAGTTGGATTTTTTGAAAAAACAATGTTTTTTCAGCTTAATAATGTTGAAAACGAATGAATGAGAGACAGAAATTTGATCTAAATTACGTAAGTTCTACACAAAAAATTTCAAAAAAGTGCTCATAGCGACCGAAGTATTACCAAAAAATCTAAATTAAGTCGATATCGTGTGTTACGCGGCGTATGGACTGAGAAATCTAAAATCCAGGGAGGGGCGCCCGCCCCCCTTGCCCTCGAGAAACGGCGCCCTTGTTTACATGTTGTTGTAGTATGAATGGTGACGAAATGCTTTTTAGTTTATTATTAAAGTAATTATTAGTTAACACACGATGTCCATATCGGACCAAAACACTTTGCAGGTTGTTTCTGCACTACCTTAGAGTATACAGGGTGTAACATAAGTACGTTAAAATATTTCAAGTAACGTATTCCTGAGACAATTTTAAGAAAAAAAGTCTATATAAACTTTTGTCCGGAAATGTTTCTTTTCAGAGATACAGATTTCACTTTTGAAAAATAATTCTTGCAAAATGACAGCGTCATTTGTCAACTGTTATACGGGACTATAGACATTGGAGTCAAATGAAATTTACAAAAATCAGTTTTACTACTCAATAGTATACTCAGTAGTATCAAACTGGTTCATTATTTTATCAATTATATGAATATTTGAAAAAATCGAAAATTCCATTCGATTTCAAATATGAACTATGATAGGGATACACTGCAAAAATTCAAACGTTAACATGTTGTAATATGTGACGAAATGCTTCAAAGTTTATTGTTGAGAAATTGATTAAAACTAATCATTAGTTAACAGATGATGTCCATATCGGACCAAAACACTTTGCAGGTTGTTTCTGAACTACCTTAGATTGTAGAGTAGGTATACAGGGTATAACATAAGTACACTAAAATATAATTAATTGAAATTAAATTAAAATATTTCAAGAAATAAAGTCTATATAATTTTTCAATTCTCTATCCAACAATTGTTCAAATTCGAAAATCGGACTGGCCATGTTTATTGGCCTATATTTGTCGTTCATTTTTTTCAGGGATACAAAGGGATAACATGCTTCTTAGTCGACAGAAACACCCCTGGAGTGAGCGTGGGAAAACCAGAAAAGAAATTAGGAATGTGTGCCTCTGGAACGTGCATGGTTAACTTTGATAACGTTCGAGTTCCCCGATCTGCCATACTGGGAGAATTAGGACAAGGTTATAAAATCGCTGCAGGTTTTCTCAATGAGGGAAGAATAGGCATAGGTGCTCAAATGACCGGATTGGCTCAAGGCTGTTTTGATGCAACAATACCTTACACTCTCGATAGGCAACAGTTTGGAAAGCCTATTTTTTCATTCCAGGTAGGGTTTCAACATTTTTATAGCAGAAATGCTTCAAAATTAAATATTTGAAATAAATTGGTCTCTGCAGGCCATAAAGTAACATTTTATGCCCGCGAGAGTCCGAAAGTGAACTTTATGCCCACACGGACACAAATAACATTGTTTGGTAGTCGAAAATGAACTAGTATGACATAGATTTTATTTAAACTCGCAAAAAATATATGTACCTACCCCATCACGTTTATGGATTGGAAGGGAAAATCTATATCATAGTCTCTTGACCAATCGAAATAAATAGTAGTAGTGAATAGTAGAACATTCAATGCAAAATCGGCGTAAGAACATCAAACCGATAATTTTGGTACCGATGAAAAATAAAAATATGTCAGTCTTCAAGTATGCCCATCGACTATGTCGATTGTTTTTGGACTTTCCTCGCAGGAGGAATGGGGGCCCAGTTTGTTTTTGGGATAACTCGTCCATAGGTAGATGGCGCAATGACTTCCTGTTTGCATCAGTTTTGGTCGATAATAATAATAATAATAGCATTTTATTGCCCAACAGTTACCCATTTACAGGACAAATTATTTATAAGAAAGTTCAAAGTGTAGTTACAACCATTTTAATGAATAAATTACAAGAGTATTCAAATATTGATGAAGGAAAGAGAAAAAAAAGAAGTGGAAGAATGAAAATACTACAATCTATATATATCTATATGAGATAAAAACAAAAAAAATATTTAAAAAATATAGAAAAAATAAAACTGCTACATCTTACATATAATGTTTTCATTCAGATATTGAATAGCCATATTTCCTATATAATTCGGTGTATCACGCTGAATATCACAGTAGACAGAAATTTTATTAAAGTTTTCACACATGGTATATATAGGGGACTTCAGATATAAATTTGTCCTGGCTCTACTACAGTGAAACGTCTTAGTGTACCTAGTTCTAGAATTTGGAACAAAAAATTTCAATTGTGACACTATATTACTTGCATCAATTTGATAGTGCAATAATTTGTATAGAAAAATAATGCCAGTACTCTTTCTTCTTACGTCAAGACTTACAAAATCAAAGCGCGATATTAAAGTTTGGTATGGTACGCCCCTTTCGGAATATTGATTATCGATTTTAAAACATAAAAACTTCAGGAATCGTCTCTGAACTCGTTCAATCATCAACCTGTTACAAATATAGACAGGATTCCACATATTAGAACCATATTCCAACTTAGATCTAACGTACGCATTATACAACGAACATAGAGCTTTAAGATTCCAAAAAGATTTACAATTTCTTATTATAAAGCCATAGGTCGAGGCTTGATACTATGAAAGGTGTTTTATTTTTAATTATGGGAAGTTATCGACTTTATGTTGATGATGGCGCTACCTTTTACTGATGAGTGGCCAAATAGCCCGAAACCGGTCTGCAAGTGTGCCCGTCCCAATAATTGATAATCAATTCCCCCATTTGTATCGCCAAAAGCAAAAGCAGGTTTTTCTTTTCTGAAGGAACCTGCACTGGCACCGGTCGGATATGCAATGCTCTTCGTGGTATTGGCCGGGGGAGTAGTTGTTTTCTGACAGGTGCCGTGAAAATGTCACACATTGAATCGACATCACCATAAAAACATCTCGTATCTCGATCTGGATGCTACTTGCGAGTGATAACAGGTATATTATTTGAGGTTCCTCCAGGACCTGGTTGAGGTTCCTGAACAAATATCACAAACTATTCAATCTCTTGGTGAGGTTGCAATGACTCTTCCAGGTTATGTTTTCTTCAATCACCAATCCAAGAAATTTTGTTGCATTGATGTTCTTAATTGTAAAGTTATTAACGTCAAGAGAGAATTTAACGATTTGTCTTTTAGAGGTATTCAGATATAAATAGTTCAAACTGCAACATTTATTTATGGAAGCAAGAACATGCTTAGTTTTTTATGAGTTCCGATTTCACTTTCATTTCATACAATCACAGATATGTTATCATCATACATCGTAATAGGAATATTTGGCAGAAAACTTTCGAGATCATTTCTATAAAGCAAAAATGAAATTGTTCCCAAGATTGATCCTTGTGGAACCCCAATATCAATAATTTTTTCATTAGAGATAAGTCCTGTAATTTAAACAAACTATAATTACGTTAAATTGAAAAGGAAGTAATCCAATAGAGAGCCTAGCCTCTGATTCCATATTTATAAAGGTTTGAGTATAATAAAAGGTGATGATTAACCCCAACTAACATTTTTAGTTATAATTACGTTAATCTTACCTTCGATCAGGTCGGCGACCTTTCTGAAAGAAGACTAGATTACGTAATTTTTACCGTGTAATTACCAATGTGGGGAAAAAATTCGAATTAATTTGGACGTCGAAAATTGGAATATTTGGACATTCAGTTTACTAGGTTGAGGGCAAAAATAAGTAATTTTGACATGAAATGGGTCAGAAATTAAGTAAATATCAAGCTTAAATCAACCTATCTGTTACCAATTATTCCCTTGGACGAATGAGTAAACAAAGAGAGGTATCTTTATATGAATAGCATACATATATACATATTATCTCTATCTCAACTTCTCATAATTTGGTTGCCACAACGAATCAGCTATGGTCTACATAAAATGCTGATAGTCCAGCAGCCACCGCCTGATTTTTCGAGTGATTAATAACAAGCTGAATCTCCGTGAGTAGGGTCGGTTTGACGAGAGGCCCAAGTTTTCCCTCTGTGAAAATTCTCGTTAGAGGTAGCTAACGTAGTGCGCAGGTGTGAAACATGTCGATTCGGCGGGGTGTCGAAATTGTCGGACTAATAGTGAGTTTTTTATTCACATATTGAGATATAATTGGATAATACACTCGGAAAAACAATTGTCCTACAAAATGGATGGATCGACTGGAGCGTCCTCCACTCCGAATATGTCGAAAAAACGAGGTCATAAAAATTATCAATAACCAGCTGTTTTTTTTTTATGCAGCTTAGTAAATACTTGTATATTGAAATGGCCACATAGTCCTACAAATTTAGTGGCACGTTTTCCTAGTCCTACGCTTGGAAGTTGTCGATACCACGGTAACACTTTTTTCACACCTGCGCACTACGTTAGCTACCTCTTACGAGAATTTTTACAGAGGGAAAACTTGGGCGTCTCGTCGAACCGAACCTACTCACGGAGATTCAGCCTGTTATTAATCACTCGAAAAATCAGGCGGTGGCTGCTGGACTATGACAATGAGTATGGGAATATAAAAATTATTGTCATACGGTAGCTACATGCTCTCCTCAACAATATTCTCCTTGCTCCTTGCGGCGCGAAATTTTCTGTAAAATGATGGTTCTTACCTTCATAAAATTCACGGGCCTCTTTAATGCAAAAATAATTTAGATTGATTGCACATGTTTAAATTTTTTCTCCAAAAAACACTCTTTTAGCAAAGTTATGGTTTTAAAATGTCATATTCAGCCATTATTTAGAAATAAATCGTCAGAATAAACTAAAAATAAATATATTATCGATATCTATTGATGGGTAAAACAGATATTCTAATTAAATATGGCGTAATTTTTGAAATGTACCTATAAGTCAATATTCTTCTTACGGTATGAAATCAAGTTAATAATTGAACTATTAGACCTGTTAAATAACCTTTATATTCCCTGACCGTAACGGCTTATATCTAGTCACATTTAGGTAAATATTCACCAAGAGAGAATACCAAAGCATTCATTGGGTTATGATGACATTTGCTTCCTAAATTATACCCTAAATAATACCAGAATTCAAACCGCCCCAATCCTTGCGACGGTTGAGTCATTTTTGAAGGAGAAAATAGGTAATTTCTCACATGTTTCTTGCTCTGAAGTGGCTTATGGAATTCGAAGGGGATTTACTGGTGATTACTTTCCTGTAATTAACCAAGGTTGCTACTTATGAATTATTTATACTTTGAAGTTAAATATTCAAGGCCTGTACTACCAGTATATTATCCTTTTTTTAGACATTTCTCCCCGGCATGTGGAATAACTGTCCTAAAATGTTAGTTGGGACACAATCGATGCCGTTCTGAGATCACAAAAGAAAAAAAATTTACGAATAGAAATGTTTTTCAATTTTTCAGTCGATGCAACACCAAATATCGAAAATAGCCACCGAAATAGAATGCGCCCGCCTGCTGACTTACAACGCAGCCAGACTTGTCGAAGCAGGAGCGCCTTTCACGAAAGAGGCTGCAATGGCGAAATATTATGCGGCCGAAGTCGCTCAAGAAACGTGCATCAAATGCATCGATTGGATGGGCGGAGTCGGTTTTACCAAGGATTTCATCCAAGAGAAATTCTACAGGGACGTTAAGATTGGCAGTATCTACGAAGGAACGTATAACATTCAAATGAATACGATAGCTAAATATATTGAAAAGGAGTATAAGTCGTAATAAATCAGTATTGAGTACTGAAAACGTTTGCTTAATGTGGTGTATATATATATATATATATATATATATATATATATATATATATATATATATTTGTGTGTGTGTGTGTGTGTCATTTGTATACTTTTCATTCATTCACAAAAAAAAAGAGTCAATCGTAAAACACCTACTCTCCCGAATCCCATATAAAAATAGTTATTTATTATACAAGGGAAAAAAGTATCAGATTTTAGACAAAAAACCTCAAGCTAAAATCTAATATTTTTCACGTGTATAATACACAATTTTTTTCAGTGACGGGAAAAACGACGATTCAATATTGAAAAAAAAAAACACAATATTTCGATAATGTTTATTACCATCTTCAGGGAAAAGTGTATTTGAGGTTAGTCGTATTCAAAACGTTGGTAAAGTGGTGTAACATGTCACAGACGAAAAATATGTTCCCAGTCCAATATTAAAATTTTACACCAAGTAAATTGTTTAAAACGCCATTAAAATATTAACAGGATTAAAAAAATATAGTTGCATATTCAACAGGTGAATACACATAAAAGTCGACATTAATGGTTGAATATGAATTATGAATGACATTGACCTAAGTCAATAGTCAATATGAGAGGTAACAAAATGTCACTCTTTATGAAATTACCATTTTCTTGCTCATTCCGTTCACAAAGCACTCGAAAATTGAATTAAGCTGAAACTTATGATTGTCGTTTTTGAATGAATGATAAATTCAATAAAGTTCATATTCGTCTTTTCAAAAACTGACTTTATCCTGGTTATCACAAAGAGTACCTGAGCTATATTTATCCCCAAGAACCCAATTCGTTTTTCCTTCCCGACATTTAGGATATTTCTAATGTTTGAAGTTTTTAAACCTCAGAAAAAACCTCCTTCGGTAAAGAATTCCAAGTTCAGCTGTTCTTTTGAAAAAATTTCACTGAGCAAGAGAGCTTTGACAGGTCTACAAGCTCACAACAGAGGGGTAAAAATTTCGCACTAGTCGGGTCATCCGTGTCGATACTGCCAAGGCTGGAACGATTGACGACAATTCAGAAGAGCACCGACCGTGGAAATATCTATAGAAGAGAGACAAGTCTCCAACCCTTTTACGATGTTCCAACTTAGCTTCTAGAAAGGACTTTTAGCGATCAGTTTCACATGGTTTTCCCATGAGGTATTATTACTGATCGTAATTCCTAGCATTGAGATACTTGACTTTGTAGGAATAGTTACTTCAGACATCTGAATATTAGATATAGATAGATCAGCTTTTTTTGAGTGAAATTATGAGATAAAAAAACGGAACAACTTTTATTCAATGAAAAAGTACCCAGTTTCATCATGTCTGACATCAAATTCATTAGAAATGGTGAGTAAATCGAAAAAACCCAAACTTTGATTCTTAACATACCTTTTTCGGAATTATAGTATTACAGTTAAAACTTGTAAACCTAAAGATAATGAAGGTAGTTGGTTCTCAAGCAAATAAGATCGAAGAACATTCCATTGATGAATGTAAAAGTAACATTATCAATGTTCATTTCTAGTTCTATTTCAGTGATTTTGTGCTTCCAAGGGGGGTACTGTCCCCCAGTGTGCTGATGGTGTTTGATGAATGTATGATTTTGATGGTTCATTTAGTGCAAGAAAGGATATATGCTTTTTACGAAATTTAAAGGGTCATAGCTTCGCCCACAGTGGTTTCCGCATAATGTGGCCTAGTTATTCTGCAAGCTCATGACAAATTCTATAAGTGTAGACAATTACATAAAAAATTGAGGATGTTGAATATAGAAGTCTTACCTTTTTTCAATAACATTTGAATCTGTTTATAAATCAAATCGTAGTTATTTTCTTTTGACTTAATCTGTAAAAAACTAAACTGATGCAAAACAACTTGAAGGGTTAAAAGAACTAAAACCTGCATTGATAATTTTCAATAACTATAATCAAACTACCTATTATACAAATATTCTAATATTTACACCTTCACTAGCACTTCAAAAATACATTTTTATTTGGGATCATGTGGAAGTTTGAATCCAACCATTTTTGCAGTTTCATCAACAGTTCTCTCTCCCTTGCCATGAAATTCATTCTGAATTTTATCTTCCATCCTAGAACTCTGAAGATAACACAAATAGGCTCTTGCCATAAACTCCATTTCTTCTCTGGCTTTACAGAGCTGTTGGTCAGTAGTTTTGTACTTTCTAAACTGACCTAAGATGTACTGAAGGGCTAAATTATTTTTCAAGCCCCCCTCTGGTAAGCTTCGGCGTAATTCAGAAATTATTTGTCTGAGCAGATTTATTTTTCCTGTCATTATTTTATTACCCTTTGAATTCAAGCAAGGGCCTCTTCACAGTTTTTGATGATAAATTCTATATCCTCCTCTATATATCTTGGCTCAGAGTGTTCGTTCCACAAATCCTGAGAAACAAGATTCAAATTTGGAAAGACATGAACAGCAAGATCATTGAAGATATCGTTGTATTTGAAATTATTGATTATGGGTATCTCTAACACATGAGGTATGACTTTGAGAATATACTCAGCACTCGCTTTCAGTGTTTTAATAGAACAGTTTTCAATTATTTTATTGAAACTGTTGGCGATAATTATACAGGAACTCAAGTTTTGGCTCCAGTTGGCCCAAAGCAAGTTATTAGTCAACTGTTTCGGACAGTGGGGTAGGTAAAACAATACTTGATTTCCATCAGTTTTATATTTACCCTCTAAATTTTCTGTCAATACGGTGACTTTGAAATGATTCAATAACTTGATATCATTTAGAGTGAATATCGGATCATATGCAGAAAGAGTTCCGTCAAAAATTTCTTTCAAACACAGTATCAGGGCAAATTGATATCTTGATGTAACACACTCACCAATCCTACCTAAGCCAAGACAAACTATTTCTGAGATGGCAGAATTATTCAGCGCAACAAGTTCTTCTCTAAGTGATGCAACCAAAGATTTGAAAAGGTCAGAAGATAATATTTCAGTTTTGGCTCCACAAATTTTCCTGGAATGAAGAATCTTCACACAATATTCGAATTAAATAAAGCACACATTACCTGATGGAATATTCTTCCTCAAATGGTGAATCTAGAGACGGTTTTGTGTCACAATGGATCTGTACACTTTTATTAGGTCTACGCCTAGATTTAGAAATATTACTTCTTTTATATGATACTTTTTGAAAACCATCAACATCAATGTCCATTTGACCTTGCAAATCAACGTCAAGTCAAGTCAAAAATTGCAGCTTTCTTTTTGGGAGTTTCAAGCCCCGGGTCAGCTAATTTTAGCTTTACCATTGGTTGAAAAAGGACATGTGTCAAATTCCACCAATAGTAAAGCTAGAATTAAGAGCCCCGGGGCTTGAAACACTCAAAAAGAAAGCAGCAATATAGACAGACAAAAGTGCTTTCTGGCGTTCAATCATATTCGAGTATGAGTTTATATTTAAGATCGGTGGTATGAATCCAAAACTAATTCGTCGTGACGTCACTAATAGCAAAAGTCGCCAGCAGAGGCCTTTCTTGAATCACTCGCATTTTTTCGAATATGCTGTTGCTTGGCTGCGACAGATCTGATTGGTCTCAGCCTAGCAACAACGTATACGTTGAACGAATGTTTGAGGCTAGATTCAGACAGATCCGAAATTCGATCGTACGACGATCAGATGGCTTTCTGATTGGTCTAAATTTAAATTCAGACCAATTTAGACCAATCAGAAAGCTATCTGATAGTCGTAAGATCGGATTTGTCTGAATCCAGCCTGATTCAGAAATTGACCCCCTGGATGCAAGAGTTAAATCACTTTAGGCCTTGTCACGCGTATTTATATGGATTCAGGTAGTTTGGGCTGCTAATCAATACAAATACGTTAAACTAAGTCGTAATACCCAGTAATCGGAGTCAAACTCAAGATGTATGAACCTCTGAAGAGTCTGAAGAAGTTAGCTACTCGCGCCAGCAAAACGTTAGGAAAAAATTTATACTCGAAAAAAAGTTGTGATACTGAAAACCTCGGCAGCGAAAGCCTTAACCATTTTGTTAAAATGGAATGTGGGAAATAATCACGATTGAACTTTGATATATGCGCTGGATGTTCTCGAAAAACCGATAAACGAACGGATTCTCGATTCGCTAGTTCAGTGAATAAAAGGACACGTGTGTGTTCAAGCTCGGAGGGCTCGATCTATATTAACGAACGGCTTCGGGCAAAGTGGATGCTGAGAGCTTAATAAGTGAATGCAGATTGTGTTGAATAATCGAACTCCACTGATGTAACTCATGTTTTCGAATCGCTTAGCATAATTTCACGCTAAAATATGTCTGTGTACGCATTTGTCATTTGTCCTCTGTCCTTTGTCAGTTGTCACTTATCACGATTGTTTATATTTTGATTTATATTTTCTTGACTATGAACATAAATCATAAATCCAATGAAAAAAAGACCTGAAATATTAATGTTTATGTTTGCAATCACAAAATGCAATTTTTTCGTTATTCCGATTGTCTCCACTTCTATATTCTTCTCCTGAGGCCAGGGTATTATGAAAAATAGAAAACTGTGCAGTAATGTATATAGAGACATAAAATGTTTGAAACTTGAAGATGGACAATCTTTGGAAGTGGATTATAATTTTACTTGTTGCCACATCAACTGGCACTGAATTATGTCCTCACAAATGTGTCTGCAAAAGTAATCCAAATGATGGGTTTCTAAGAATTGTCTGTGGAGGTAAAGATAAAGCTGAAGATAAAATTGTACACATTGATGAACTGGAACTTCTCAACTTAGCCAGCGAGTTGATTCATCTGTAAGTTATCTTTGTTCAGATAGTGAGCTAATACCGGTCAAAAGTTTGTAGTAAGGCCCAATTTTACGGGTGTAGGTGAATATTGTATGTAGTTGAGAATCTGAAGTGCAGATTTGACAGACAATGCACACTAAGTATGTCAGATCCTTCTTATTCGCCACCGGAAAACTCAACATAGAATACTGTTTCAACTTTTCCCTGAAGATGCTAACCTTGCTAGCGAAACACACGTCAAGTGCAAAAATATCAGTTTGGTGTTAGGGTATTTGATCTCTAGGAAAAATTTCAACTTTTACACCAAAGGTTCCAATCTCATCATTTATAAAATAGTGTCCCTTAGAAGTTTAACCTTCACATTCCAATAGGAACCTTTATACATTGTCATCAGACAGTTGTCCATTTCATCTTTAATAATTTGAAGTTTATATTATTGCTGTTTTGACTGTTTCGACTGTTTCATATGCATGAATATTGAAAGTACAGTGAGTAAAATGAAGATTTCAACTACATTAAATGCTCTAAAATTACCTCATAACACGTTTTTGAAGGAGAGACCTGGCAGGAATATATAAATGTCACTTTCTACTTTTTTGTTATAAGGTGGAAAAAAATTTATTTCAAGGGAAAGCAGGTTGAATCTTGCAAAAACGTTCTAATCATAACGAACATTAGATTATCAAAATGTTCTTACCATTCTTGAAACTTGATATAATATTCGAGATCTATTCAATAAAATGGTCCATAGACCAAATTTTCACTTCAAGAAAGATTTCAGAATGTTAATGGATGCGTTCATACAAAAAAAGTTCAAGTAAGAGTGTATTGTATAAATGCTTCCATTTTTTGACATGACAACTTTCTTATAGTAAAAATGAAAGATTAAATAAAAGTTTGGTCTATATAGCCGGCTATATTGCATCAATGCAAAATACCTGAAAAGTGATGCAAAATTCAGATAACTTTCATTTAAAGCAGTTACTTACTGTGAAACTTCGTGAAACTTTCCTTCAGGAAAATAATATTTTTTTTTTCAATTGTCCCAACATGCCATTGCTAAGGCTCAAAGATGACTTATGCACCAATTTCTTTTTTTCTAGAAATTTGTCTGGGAATCTTCTGCACTCCTTTTCGCCAAAAGTAGAGCTTATAACACTTCAAAAATTGTGAGTTTGTTACAAAATTTTCTTTGTTGATGATTACTAGTTCGATATTTTCAGAGATTTGAGCAGGAATCAGTTGACTGAACTGAAGCAACACCAGTTCAGCGAAGCTCCAAATTTGAGGAGATTAGATTTATCTGATAACATCATTAGTCATATTGATTTGCTAGCTTTCAGTAAATTGAGACACTTAGAAAGACTGAAACTGAATGGAAATAAAATAAGTACCATCATTCTAGGAACATTTTCACCGTTGGAAAAGATAGAACAATTGTAAGTATTAGCTCCAATAGTTACCCAAAGTGCATATTGATTCAATAATATTTTGCAGGGATATATCAAATAACCCTCTGAATTGTGATTGTGCTCTTTTATGGGTTCATGACTGGACACAAAAGCAAAAAGTTAAACTTGTATCAAATCCCAAATGCACATCTCCGTCTACTTTCAAAGGTCGTCACCTAAGAAAATTGAGAATCGGTGATGATATTCACTGTAGATCACCTGCGAGCAGTAATGGCTTCTCTGCCATTGAACTGACTCCAAATGAAAATCAAATTGTTTTTGAAGGGGACCCGTTGTCCCTTCGATGTGTTGCTCCAAGTATATCAGATTCACCAGAAGACCACTTGCGGTTTGGTTTGCAATGGACCTGGCTACAAGCCGACCCTAAGCTGAATTTTTCTGATTTGAGAATCGTCAACGATACATTGGGAAGTGCTGGACGAATATCGAGTACTCTTACTGTTCCTAGATTGAGGAAAATACATACTGGTGTATGGAATTGCATTTTTTCATCAATACATGGCAACCACTCTAAAGGTATAACCGTTGTTGTCATATCTGATGATACCAAATACTGTCCTATCACACTAACTTCCAACAACAAGGGCACATATAATTGGCCCAGAACGATTGTGAATCATACTGTTTCAATACCTTGTGAATCTCTGAACTTGAATTATGATGTATCATATCAAAAAGCTTTTTACACTTGCCAGGCTAATGGCGAATGGACAAATTTGAATACTACAGTATGTTCATACATTTCGGATACGACCAAAATTCTCCTGCAGTTTTCCAAAGTTAACACCAGTCTAGAGGAGAGTGCTAAACATTTCAGAAATTACACGTCAAATATAAATATTTTCAAAGATGTGATGGATTTTGTCTATGCTGTTAGTACAATTGAGAATTACATCAGGTATGAGTATGCAGCATCGGGACACATCGGAATTGTCGGAAGTATATTAATTGATGCTCTAAATAATTTGATGGAACTACCAAGTGTTTATGTTCGGAAAACGAATACAGAGTATGGAGTTTGTGAAAAACTGGTTAATGCTACTGAAGCCATTGCAGTCCTCAGTGGCACTAATCTTCATAAGGTAAGAAGACTCACTCATAGATTTGTAAGTAATGTTTCACAATTGCATTTAACAATTTTTAATTGTGATTTTTGAAAAGGTGGTATCCAATTAAAGGTCATGGAATATATGCTGGATCCACATATGAACAAAATCATTATTGCACATTTAAAGCCCCATAATTTTCGTTTTATAGATATAGTTTTAATGTTTTTCTGCAGTGTCTGTTTCATTTTACTTCTATGATTAATCTATGGCAAAAATTTAAAAATTCTTCATTTGTCTTGAAAACTCCTTGATTAAAAAATAGTGTTTCAGTGTGAAACCTCTAGTCAATATTGAAATATCCAATCTTTTAAAGAAATTCTAACCCGATTTCTTCCAATTTAATTCAAATAATATTAATGTTAAAGCAAAAAATCGTAATTTGAAACCTGAGTATCATCCAAATCCGATCTGCAATAAATTGGAAGAATATACAGCTGAGAGTGATGCAGTTTCAGAAAGTGATTCCTGGTCATATTTCTTGGAAAAAATCTTCCTTTTTTGATCATTATCAAGAATTATGGTTTCGATGTTTTCTTGAAAAATCGTTATTAGATTGAAAGAAAAAGAAAAATTAATAAAATTGAAAAAAGAGAGCTGGAATGCAAAATCAAAAAATTAAAATATAACAATTTGAAAAACTAAGAGGGTGCTACAAAATTGGCGTACATTCCCCCGCATATTTCATTTCTGAATATCCAATGTATTCTTTCTTCACTACTTTTTAAATATCAATCAATTGATTTTTTTTTCAAATTATCTTTTGTGTTATCATGACCTCATGAGAGTGAAGGAATTCAATATTTTTAGAGCAATTTGGCTATGGAGGTGTTCCAAGTGAAGAAAGAAGGTTTCCAAGGATTGAAATGTACTTGGTACCTGAACCCAAACAACAGAAAAGATTCTTTATTTTCGTGCGTCCCCAGCTTTCCCCAAGACAACTTGGGCATACAAGGAAGAACTATAGATGCATCTGTGACGGTACCGACTAGTTTGTTTCACCAACTTCTGGGAAAGGAAATCAATCTATTGAGTAAAGCGTATAACATTCTGGTTGCTATGCACTCTTCAAACAAGTTGTTTCCCGTCGCTGAGAATTTAGTGGGAAAAGAGGATGTAACTTCTGCAGTGGTGGGAGTGAAATTAGGTGAGTGTTCCAAGGAATTCCCAGTTATACCTATTATATAACCATTTGATGATGCATTCCTTCATAAAGTACCACTTCAAATGAAATTTTTCATTTCAGTGGACTTCACCGTAAAAAATTTAACTGAACCAGTTTTCGTTATGCTAAGGACTCCGTTTACTGCAGTATTTGAAGTTACCCCTTTCACCCCTGTTTGGTGGGATCCTTCCTCGAACAACGGCTCAGGAGGATGGTCTCCAGAAGGATGTCAGTTCCGGCATCAACTTCAAGACCACGTGGTATTCTCTTGCGAGAATTTCGGTTACTACGGTCTCTTGCAAGATGTAACCTACGTGGAGGCCTTGAACGTGGGCGGCAAGTTCAAATTGTCCCATCCAGCAATCTACGTAGGAACATTCATTTTATTCACGTCATTCTTTATAGTCATTCTCACTTACTTATTGTGCTACGTGAGTATCCAGATGCCGAAAAAAGCCAAACACTCATTGATCAATATGTGGATATCTATTTCTCTGCTTTGCTTCATATATGTTTTCGGAATCTACCAAACGGAAGACGTCAAAGTGTGTCAAATAGTGGGAATGATATTGCACTACTTCACGTTGTGTTCCCTTTTATGGATGTGTGTCGGAGTGAATTGCATGTACAAACGGTTGAGTAAGAACGATATTATCAGTCTTCAAGACGATGACTTGCCCTCCGATCAACCGATTCAAAAGCCCATATTAGGGCTTTACCTGGTCGGTTGGGGGATCGGTTTGATCATTTGCGGACTCTCGGCAGCTATCAATATGAACGAGTACGCTTCACCGAGCCATTGCTTTCTGAGGTCAGGACCAGCACTGAGTGCTTTGTACATACCATTTTGCATTCTGCTGGTTTTTATTTTCGTTTTGTTCCTGCTGATACGATGCGCCATTTACAATCTCGACACGAACGGGCATTTGAGCGAGGGCACGCAAGCTACCGAACACGTGGACTTGGATTTACTGGAGCCCAACTTCCCGAACATCGATAGTCAAAGCTTCCGTAGTTTGTCTTCGAAAACCGCTTCGAGCGAGGTCGAAGATCCCGAACACGCCCCCTCGGCGCAGTTGAAAGCCCATCTGATTTTTCTCTCGATTTATATCATGACCTGGCTCAGTTGCGCTTTCGCTACGATGCCGCCTTTCCATATCGTCTCTTTCGAGGAAGACTTGTTCAGCATCGCTTTTGCTATTTTAGCCACGACTCTCGGCGCGTTCACTTTATTTTTCTATTGCGTAGCTCGGAACGACGTTCGTACCCAGTGGGTTGTATTAGTGAGGTGGATGAAGCGTAAAAGAATTTGTTACGTGCGGTCCAGAAGCATATCCGATACGATTCTCAACGTTCCTCAGATCCAAATCCAGCCGTTACCTCTGCCGCCGGTTTGTAACATTGATAATCAAATTACGTCGAGGTCGACGAGCAGGAGTTCCAGTCACACCAAGTCCAATTCTCACAACAGCAATATTCTCAAAGGTGCTGTCGATTTGAACGGCAGTTTCAGCGACAACCAGGCCGGCGCCAAAATAAACAACGTCAACTTGGTCGTGCTCCATAGGGCCCAATACAGGTCGAACGCTATCCCGAATATCATAGAGAATCCAACCAACGCTGCCGTAGTATTTTATAATCCCCATCAAAGTACGGTGGCGAGGAAATTCTTCAAGCGCCAGAAGAGAAATATGATCAAGAAAAATAACTTGGCCAAGCCGCCGAGAGATGTCAATAGTGATACAGCTTCCGTGTTCTCGGAACCTAGGTTGAAAGTGAGGAACCACTCGAACCAGAATATTTTCGGCACCAATTCCAAAGTCAACAACACGAATATTCACGTCGAGCACAAACAGAGAATTCAGCAGAAGAATCCCAACATATTCTCGGACAGCGCCGATGAATTCGATTCGGTAGCTAATATACCGGTGGATAAAATGCTTCTGGATACCGAGAGGTTGGGGAAGAAAGAGCTGACGAGACATAAAATGAAGAAGAAGCACAATACCCCCGGCAGACAAATTCCTGATAAGGCTGAGAACAACATGAGGTCGATTTCGCAGCAGTGTACGTTAGAGTATAGCTCAGAGACGATTTCCGATTCTATTTTGGACAAGACTAGTCCGGATAAGAGTTTGTTGCCTAATCAGGAGAGTTTTCTTACCGAAACAAGCGGAGCCGTGCCTTCGTTTCGACGCGAAAACAGCCCCTTCAGTATGCTTACCGAGAACGACCCGAATTATTGCCAGATAAACGATCTGAGATTAGATAGCGCGAGGAGAAAAGAATATTTTCCCACGCCGGAGGCTGTGAAAAAACCACCGGATCCCGAATCGAGTGCCGTAGAATTCCGGAATTCCTCTCGGGTATACATCAATCCGTCTCACGACTTGAGATTAGGCCGAGCCGACGGTCAAAGTAGAGCTAGTAGTGTATCGGTGAGCGATCTGGATGAGCTTTACCAGCAAATCAGGAGAGGACCTCAACCGAAAAAGGTTCGTAACCTTTATAGTTTGTCGCGAGCCAGTCCTTGCCTTTCTGACTCTGAGATTAATTCTTTCGCGAGTGATGTTAATCAGCGCCGTGATACGTCGCATAGTCATGACGATTTCGATCATTTCAGTGACGTAGAAACTACTGTATAGGTTATGTGAATGAAATGATTGATTTTTAGATATTATTGGGTCAGTTCAATATACACGTATGTTTGTGAAATATTGAATATGGTTCTTTGAAAACGTTCAAGAAAACGTTGCACGAATTCATTGATTTGAGTGATTATTGCTAATAAATCAAATAGCGATTGACGAGTGCAATTTTCTCAATTCTTATAGAAATCAATCAGTTGATGACCTTTATAAAACTTTCAAAAGGAGAGCGCTATGAATAGCAGGAACTTACATGTAAAAATTGGCGCAATTCTTGTGCCGGTTGTTGATCTCAACTTATTCAACAGAATCGGATGGATTTGAGAGAATTGTAGAAACAACAAATGCAGAATACTGTATTTTTAACAAGCTGGTGACGGATTTTCCATACTTCTCGCCACCAATTACAACACAGCTCCTGTGCGAGAAGTTTTTTTCGGAGTACATGGCGTCACATACCTTAAGACGACTTATATTATATATGTATTCAAAAGAATACATTAATTACTGTAATTTACCTGGAATCTTAAGAGAAATGAGAGCATTATGTAAGCAAGGGCGCCGTTCCTCAAGGGCAAGGGGGTGCGGGCGCCTCTCTCTGGATTTTAGATTTTCTGGTAATTCTTCGGTCACAATTTTTCACATCAAATTTCGGCGTTTCCGACACACACTACTCTCTTACTCGTTTAACATTTTAGAGAAAAACCCCTCATTTTTCAAAAAATCAACTTTCCCCAAAAGTCAACATTAATACATTCGTTCTCAACAATTACACTGAGAACGGCAACACTGCAAATACCTCACTTTCGACTGTCTTGCCGTATGACATCACAACAAATTGGTTATGGTTTGAAAATAAATGCATTTTTTGAAAAACTGATGGTTTTTTCTGCTCAAAAATGTTGAAAACGAGTGAATAAGAGAGTGAGTGGTGTTTGATCAGAAGAAGGACGAATTTTGTGTGTTCAAATAAATAACAGAAATTTGATGTGGAAAATTGTGAAGTTTTACAAAAAATGCACCTGTATTTCCGATAATATACGAGACCGCCGAAAATTTCATTTGGATTTTTTTTAGAGGAGACCGAATTACGTAAGTTCCACAAAAAAAGGGCCCATAGCGTCCGAAGTATTACCGATTTTTTTTCAAACCACACTCGTAAGTATTGTCCAAATGAATTTTCATTTCAATTTAATGCATTACTTTGATTTCCAAAAAATGTTTCCCCCCCTAACATTTTTTGTAACGGCGCCCATGTATGTAAGTCTTCTTTCATGAGCGGCAGCGTGAATGCCGAAGAAAACTGTACTTTGTACACAAAAAATCGATCCCAAAGAGATTTTTATAGTTTGTTGGTTCGACTCACTCGATCCAAGTATAGAAATCATTCGGTTATTCGTGGAATATACGGTGATCTTTCCGCGCGTTTTTTGGAAAGGGTCTTCATCTATTGAATTAAAAAACTGACTATTGTCATCTATAGAAGAAATTCCAGAGAACGACGGCCTTCAAACCCGAAGAAAAGTAATGATACTACCTCGGCCGCGAAAGCCTCAACCATTTTGTTATTTCTGTGTTCCTTGATAATAACCTATAACATCTCATTATTTCGAACGAAAAGTAGTCCCTCTAAATCAATGCAAACATTTTTTTTGAATACAGCGGGATTTTCGTTTAGGTTCCCAGGTGATGCATCGATATTATTCGTTTGATTTCTTTGGCATACAACGCGTTGGGATATCACTCGTTTGATGTTTTTCGACCTCTAGTAATCAACAACTGTTACCGGATTATACAGGGTGATTCAAAAGTACTTTGACAAACTTCAGGAGGTGATTCCTCACAATATTCTAATATGAATTGTCCAACTTCAACATGCATCGATTATCAAATAATCGACTTGAAGTTTTCAAGTCCAAATATTTAGAAAACGGTTGCTTACAGCGACTAGTAACAAGGGTAGCTCATTTACGTAGATATGATAGAGGAATCGATTTTTTACTGAAAAATGTGCTAGAAGTACGCTCAAAAAAGTTATGAATCTTCAAAAAAGAGAAAGACGTGTAGGTGGCGCCCCCTATGAGTAAGAGCAATAAGAACATCAGGTTCGAATTCGACACCTCAAAAACCTCATATTACCAAGTTTCGTTTAATTAAGTTCAGTATTTCGAAAGTTATTTGAAGAAAACGAAAATAAAACGAATCGTTTCCGGACATTTATTAGTTTGGACAATTCATATTAGAATATTGTGAGGAATCACCTCCTGAAGTTTGTCAAAGTACTTTTGAATCACCCTGCATTTAATAGACTTTGCCCGCCAATGTGACACAATTGTCAATACAAGAAAATGTTTAATAATTCCAAAACCAACAAGGTGGTTTGGGAGTTTTGGGAGCGACATAACAGCACTGCGGAAATTATTGTTATATGGATTTTGTATTTCGTCGCATAAGTCCGGCTTCGCCTTCTTACGGTTGCAGAGACGATATTCTTTTGTCATAGATACCACTGAATTATTTCACATTCAATTGTTTCATTACTGATGCTTCAGTTTCTTGAAACTCCCACACTGTCAGTGTTCATCTGTCACTGTAATAGAATGACAGTTGAGTGCAATCAAATGTTCATTGCACTAGTGGAATGAAGAATGTCGTAGTAAACTCACATAGAGGAGTCCAACTAAGACCACGCCGCTTAAGATGGCTGCCGCAGATGTAGCCGAAAGCTCCGGAAGTAAAAAATTCCACTACACGGCCCTCAAGCCCGAAAAACCAGAGATGTATTAACACTGGCCGTGAAAGCCTACATTCTTACAGAAGAACCACTTTGTCCACTAAATTTTGAAGGAACGTTAAAAAACAAATTTAAAACTCAGAAAATAAAGGAAACGTTTTCAAGGGGTATCAACCCTTTTCTCTGAAAATTCTGTTGCACCATATTTAATATTTTCAATCGGATCAATTCAAAAAATATCCACTTCGGAAATATCCTAATTTGGACAACTATACTGAAGTGCAGGTTTCGTTTTTTTTATCGATAAAAGATGTAAATTATTATTGTCGCTTGAGGAAAATAATGATTATTATCATAAGGATTATTCTGAAAATGATTTAGTTTTCAGAAAAAAGTATCTTCATACAATTTTGGAAAATAATTATAGACTCGACCAGGTTCCAATTAGACGGTTTGATCGCGACGGAATATCAACTATTCAATTGAATCACCGTGCCACCACACCACTTTATACCGCAAAGAACTGACACCTAGGAAGCAGGCTGTGGGCTGGAATGATTGAAAATATAGTAGTCCAATCTATAATTTTGAGCTGGTCGACTTTGATCGCTGGCTGGCTCAACTTTGGATTGAAACTCATTTAATGAATCGATATTCGTGTTCCACATCTGTATATAGTCTCAGCATGCATGGTGTGTAATACTAACTTGAAATTGATTGCCACTACCTACTTTGAAAATGTTTCAGAAAACCCATTCAGTTTGGGAACCCCAGTAAGGATATCATCCTTATGTTACACCTTAACACTGTATTATGTGAACTGATCCTTAGAGCCGATTGCACCGTCTTTTTCTTATGTGTACATTAGGCCAATGGGCCATTGAAGGTTATTTAAGACACTGCAGCGTTTGCGCGATAGTTTAAAGATTTTCAAACAGCTATTGATAAACCCCGACTTTTGTTAATGGTCTCATAACAAAAATTCGGTGTGATCGGCTGTTAATAACTAATTTTTACAAGTTCAGGAGAGCTTAAAATTGCTTATATAGTAGACATGCGCTTACTGAATGAATTGAAGTATATCTAGGCATGAATTTGAGATTGTATTATACATATTTGTAGCCTTCTATGTATTATTCATGATATTAATTTATTTCTTTTTTTGTGAAATCGTTGTTCGCTTTGAATTTTATTCCATTTACTATGGAAAATGCGGGATCAAATGATAATCTGGGACAAGTACTCGAGTTCCGGTTGGATGGACAGAAATCGAAGAGTATTTGTTCTTGATTAATATGTTATAATCGTTAGGCACGCTATTATAATATTTATTTTTACAGCCTTTTGGTGTGACTGATATCTTAAAATACTCAACTTGAACTATATTCTATGAATATTCATAGCAGGAACGGAAAAAAAATTACTCGAAAATGATTTTATATACCTATATGTGCATAATGATAAATCATTTTTCAAATTAAATATGATCATTTTGAAACAAATTTGTTGAATAACTAAGTGGTAACCCATAAATTAATTGATGTTCTGAGTTTTCAATCTGTGTATAGGAGATAAATGCAGATAAAAAAAGAATGATTTTATTTTTATGAGTTTACAGATTTCCATTACTGGTGGGGATAGTATTCAGTTGAAGATTACTTATACTTGAAAGGCTCACTTACCAAAACTTGATTACTTTGACAAAATAAGCGAGACGTTAAGTCGAAATATATTTTCTGTTGACGAATTTACAGAGATCTGTGATTCATTCATTATTATGCGTGAAAATCGATTTCAAGTTTAATTTTGAATACTTCATATTCTTAGATAATACCAGATACACAATGAGAAGTGAAGAGCCTGATGAGTATTTTTGAGAAATAATTATACGATTTCATTCATTCAACTTGTGACTAGCAAACTTTCAGGACTGAAATGTATATTTTTTAACAGTTGTCTCATCCAATTTTACCAATGTTTTTGGTTAGTTTTCAAATAAATGAGATGTGTGGTGTGCAAGATGAGTGTATTTAAGAAAAATAATTTTTATGGGGCTATTCCATAGTTTCCCGTCTCAGCTAAACAGAGTGTTTCAGAATTAGACGCTACTTTGAAATATAAAGACTCTATTCTGAATATATAGATGCTGATTGCAGGATGTTTTGTGATTCATCCCTCTTTTAACCGTATCTGTCACATTCACAGAAATATTTCGAAAAAATCTAAAGAAATAATTTGTTCAAGCCATTCTCAACTTGCCTACACAGTAGCTTAATGGACTAATTACCCTCAGAAAACAACTACTTCCCTGGTTAATACAACGACTGGTATTGAATTATATCCGACAGGTACCCCATAAAAGTCTGAAGCTAGCAACGAGCAAAATAATTCTTCATTACGTCATCCGCCTAGGGTGTAGGTAAGTTGAGAATGGCCTGAATTGTTCCTATAGATGATTTGATTTATTTCTGAGGGGATTAATTACACCCCTTGTATATGCGCCAGAAGACGGTGCTATGAATTTGGTTGAAAAATGTTTTCGAATACCTTTCTATTGGGAGTTATTCCTTTTTCGATTGTTCTCCAGCTGTAATGTATAAAGTGAATTTCGATGTGTTGACAATTGAATACGTTTATTCTGAATCACTCGCTTCATAAGGTTTTATTTTTTTTGGAACGATTTATAGCTCATAACTTGAAAAAAAAATGACGTGCTTACTGCTGCCTTAATATTTGTAATTGTAAATAAATGTAAATTTTAATTGTTGGATGTGCATAATGATGACAAGAAAACGGAAAATTTGTACAATTTTTAAGACTGTTGAATATAGTATTAATTCTAGATATATTCATTTGTGTGGTGAATATATTGAAGTGTAATCGATATCGTAATATATGTATCAGAAAAAAAGTTGAACTTTATTTCATGTCAATTATTCTGTTTTTCATACTGTGATTCCGAAGTGTAAATCTGCGGAATCAATTTGAACAATTCTTGGACAGATTCAAAAACCATCTTTAATATCTGTATCACAAAGCTTTGAAAACCTCATCATTGTTTCATAAAATTCGTTTATGAAAACGGTATATGTTTCAAATTTGTTTCAGTAGAGTTTCCACCGAATATTTTTGCCAAATATTGGCTTTTCCTGGGTTATCAGAACAAGTTAACAGAATAAGTTGTGACGCTTCTAAGTTTCGTAAAAAGCGATATCCCTCTATTTTTGCACGACATTGCGATGGGGAACACACCCGCTTTCATTCGTCAGTGCCCGATATACGTTAGTCCACCTTCGTAACATTCGAACGAATTATAACCATTTTTCACCATAAAATTGAAAAAAAAAAAACGTTTTGGAGGTTTTATTAAAACAGATCATTTTTAGAGACCTTACAGAATTGAACTTTTATATGCGACTGCCAGTGTGCTGATTGTACTGTTATTTTCATTTATTGTTGAAATGTTATAGTATCAGATCATTTATTTTTAACTCGATAATAATTCGAATAAAATACCAAATCCTTACAAGAATCACTTATATTCGCATAGCATTCATTTTGAAATTGTATAATTGAGATTTAATGTGAATACATTGTTGTTATTATTATCTTCTATATATATATATAAAAGAAAGTCGTGTTAGTTACACCACTTATAACTCAAGAACGGCAGAACAGATTTGGCTGAAAATTGGTAGGGAGGTAGCTTAGAGCCAGGAGATGGAATTAGGATACTTTTTATCCCGTTCGACAGCGTTCCCGTGTGACTTGACATCCCCTTCAAATCTCAATCCAGTGAATTTGTATACCAACATCAACATTTTCGTCTTTGTTCGTAAATAATTTCATTGTACTAAAGGGTTATAGTAGTAGAAAGTCAAATAAGGAGATCACCATATTTTTTTACAAATACCATCTGTGTGAGGGGGGGATAAAACGCGTCTCGCATCACGTTCTCTACATCTCTAAACGTGATTTGATTTTTCATTTGATTTCCAAATTGACTCGCCCAATGTAGGCCATTATTGAATCAATTTTCCATTCGTTTTGTAGCCAAAACCAAACATGATTGTATTTACTTACCTGCGAAGTGAAATATGTGATTATATTGCAATTGGTTAAACCGAGAATGCCGGACTTGAAGATTTTGCAAGAAAAATATCGCCAAGGGGATATACATTGAAAACATGTTTCCGAAATCAGAAATGGTATGAGTCTGTACCTTCTGCTGCCCAGCCAACACATCTTTGACATGACATTCCTGCGATGTCACTATCAAGTAACACTGAGACATTACTTTTGTTAGGTCGCTGCGATGTACACATTTGGCATGTAACTATTGCGATATCGAGTTGATACTCGCTCTTATGATGTCCAGTAGATGTCGCTCCTATGATATCCAGTGTATATAATTCTGGTTATATCCATGAAATATCAATGATACAGAATACAGGCCTGCCAATATTTCAGAATATATCCCACATATTAAAGGCAGAAAGTACGTCGCAGATTGATAGCGAAATAAATCGCAGAGTCATCGCACACCTTGTCGCAATTACGTCGCAAAATTGATCTCAATTTTGTCACAAAATTTGTCGCAATTTTGTCACAATTTCGTCATAAAACTTGTCGCAATTTCGTCACAAAACTTGTTGCAGTTGTGTCACAGGCGATGTCGCCCGAGTGTGACATCGCGACATGTGAGCGACGTAAATGCAAGTTCCCTGCGACAAGTTTTGGGACGTCACACGCCTCGTCGTGATATCGCAGGGACGTCTTTGCGATGTAACTGTGTTGGCTGGGTGGATGAAGAGTCGGGTCCGGACCCCCACCCATTGGGAAAAATAAGAGATTTATTTTTCAATTTTTATCGGCTCCTAATTTCCAAATTTTGTTAGGGAATGAAAAAATGTCACATGAGCAAGACAAAAAAATAAAATATATAAAATTTTTCTGCTTTAAAATTGAAGAACTTTAATAATTATTATTAGATTCCATTGAAAACTTGAGAGCAGGCTACATTTAAACGTTAGTAAATTTTCGAGGTTTTTTGAAAAATTCTACTAGAATTTCGTCCTCGGTGAATTCAATATGGGTATGGATATTTAAAGAAGCAAGACCATTCAGTCTTGAATAATGTGTAGGAAAATTATTAACAGAATATATTGAGCTAATCTGAACTTCATTTTTTTACAACCAATTTCATCAATTTATTCAATTCAATAATTCTCCAATTCCTAAAAAAATAATTCTCAAGAATTAAAAATAGTACAAACAAGATCTGGATTGAATGTTACCCAAACAAGCAAACAAATTTCGCTTGAAATTTTTGGACTCACCGATTGTTCTTTCCTTTTTTTTTCTGGTTCAGTCGGTTCAGACGCTGGATCAAGCCGAGTAAAATATGAAAATAGAGCCCTCTTCATGTTGTAGGTTCAAAATAAAATGCTTTTTTTTTAAATATCAAATTGCAAACTTTCTCGATGACACTTAAAGAAAATTGACACTTGTCAGGCTTATCGAGGAAAAGTTCGAGAAATTCCTGACAGCAGTGCTGCCATTGGATCCTTTTTGGCGCAGTATTTGAAAAATTAGACTTGTTACATTTGTGATGAGTCTTGTGTATGCAGGTAACGATTTGTATGTACCATGTATGAGTAGAATATACTGTTGATTAGCTTAAATCAACTCGATTCGATTGAAAAAAAGTGAAGTTTCGTGCCTACTTTACCTCCTGGCTACACCTTCAAATTTTGCTCATGTCAATCTCTTTCACCTTTTTTTTGGATCTTGACTAGTTCTAGTACTACTAGTACTAGTACGGTAGCTCATAATTTTCTGTTATATGTATATATATATAAGGGGGGGGAGGGGAAGGCTGTCGGCTTCGGCTGGCTCTTCTCAGCAACGCAACCACAAAACAACAACAAAGAAAGGGAATACAGAAGGAGAAAATATATATATATATATATATATATATATACATTTTGAGTTATAGACCCCCCCCTTGACCTGATCCTGGATCCGCCACTGGTGACCAATATTTGTTTCTAAAACTGCCGTGCAGAGAAATGCAATACGTAATTCAACAGTTTGATGTCCATCCAAACGTTTTCGTTTTTTTTGGGAGCTCATAAAAGAAGATCAGAAAAGCACCGTATCCAAGCCGTAGCTTATCTAAAGTGAAGGGAAAATTTTAATCGTAGTGGAAAGCATATTGCTCCTTCTTTTCCGACATTGATGCAAATTTTGATACAATTGTTGCTGTATGAAGCTTTATTAACATACAGTAGCTATCTCTTCTAGAAAAAATTTACATGATATGATAGGTTATTGTGGTTTCTCGTGTCATCCTTTTCGTTACCCTAGATGCTCCCCAGATGAACTGATGCAATTTTTTTTTGCTTGTTGGTGTCGAATTGAGGTTCAGAAAATCCACTCTTGCAAAAGTTCAGTACAGGGCCTTATAATAAGAATCCAACAAAGAACAAAACAATGTTCTCAAACAAAATAAAGAACAAGTGAGTAAATATATTCTATATTTACATGAATAGGTATCATTAATGAATTTAATTTGCTATACTATTGACTGTTTTTACAATGATGTCCATCGATTCCTCTAGCTGCTCCTTGGTGATAATCAGTGGTGGTGCAAACCTGATAATGTCTTCATGCGTATGTTTTGCTACCAATCCATTTTCTTTCATTTTCAAACATATGTCCCAAGCATCAGCAAATTCTGAAAATTATCGATTATTTTGTTTGAATACTGGAGCCGAAAAACAAATACACTCTATAATTCTAGAGGAAAATGATATGTATACTTGATTTTACGATTTTCAAGTATTTGATGATCTGAAAGATTCACTTTCATTTGTTCAGCTAGTATCGAACTCCAATAGACATTATAAGGCTCCTTCATCATTTTATGAAATGATAATGAAGAAAGAAAATCATGTACGGTAGACAATTTCTTCTTCGTTATATTCTAGTCTTACTCACTTCTATTGATCACAATGGCATTTAATAGCCCCTTTCCTCGCACTTCACGAACGATTTCTTTATTGAGTTTTTCCCTCAGATTTTTTCGGAATATCTCCCCCATTTTGAAGGCATTGCCTGCTATATTATCTTCTTCCAGTATTTCTAGAGCAGCAATGGCAACTTTGGAACCTAGTGGATTACCTCCGAATGTTGAACCATGGGTACCTAAAATAAGTGAAAGAAATTGGTTTTTATATGCATTTCATAATTGTTTTTCGTTCTTTTGCTGGTAATTTCAAAAGACGTTTAGTGATTCTTGATTTTTTTTTTAATTTTCGTATTCCGATTTTCTATTGTTTTCTCCGCTAATAAGTTTTTTGATAAGTTGCAATTGAGTGTTCTACAGGCTGGCTCTTTTAAAGGGACCAGTATTGAGATTTGGAAAACCTTGGAGTTACAAGGTTATATCACAACAAAATGTTGCTTTTTGCAAAGATCAAATAAACGGTATAACAAAATTGATAAAAGCCTGAGCTGTTAGCAAAATAGGTATTTAAAATCAAGATTTTCGATTATTCTCTTGATTTAGTGCTTTTATTTTTTTCAGTAGAAAAATATTGAAGATGAATTTTTTTAAATTCCACATGGCAGTTTTCTCTGTGAAATTTTGTAACTATTTTCATCCCATCATACCTGATGTATTTCCAACCGTTTCGATTCATGACCCATCATAATTCGACCAATGGAAAACTTGGGAATTTATATTTTTTTCTAGCTCATTTCAGAACATGAAAGTCGGAATCAGGTCCATATTTTATTCTTATGGGTTTTTTATTGATATAGAATCAAGGTTATGATCGCCGACGGTTGATAATACAAGTGTGGTACATGGACAAACATAGGATAGAAATATATATCAAGATTTCATTTATTTTCCCAGAAACATACAAGTTTATGATAGGAAAAAACAATATATCATTTGATAAAACTCAACATCAACTTATTATTATGAACTGATCGAATATATCTTAAACATTTCTCAGGAATATATAATATATCAATATTTAAAAAATTATGATAACAAATAATGAAATTTTAATTCTACCTCAAATCTCCATAAGTTTTCAATCATTTTGGTGGGTCATTATTATGTGATATTCCTTTGAAATAAGCTGATTGCTGACGCACATTTGTTTTCATTTTCATAGTTGCTAAATTATCTGATTTCCTTGCTGAATGATTATGTTGATCATTAATAAGGTTGAAAAGCAAATTTGAGAGTTTCCAATTATTTTGCACCAATAAATAAAAGTGCAAATCTTTAATCTATGATTTTAAGATGTTTCGGTTTATATAAACATACTGTAGGTTATAATCAAGTTTGAATATGCATTTAATGATTTTGTTTTGTAGAGTTTTCAATGGTTTCGGTAAACATTTTTTTGCCAACCCCCATATTTACAAAACACGGAGAAAATTGCAGGTCCTTGTTTAAAAGAACGCATTTTCAAAAAATGTATGAATCCGAATTGGAGTGGATATGAACCTCTTTTATCTTCCTGTACAGAAAGTTATGACTCGATGCAAGCTGAGAATTAACGGGGTCTCGCTCGGGTAAAACCGGCAACCCATTCAGATCATAGCCACGATAAACGTTGTTCGACATCAGATACGTCGCCATAAGAATATATGAGATCGAAATTATCCAAAAGTGCATTCTTACCAGCCTCCATTACTAGTATGACGTTATCGTTAGCTAAACATCCCGACACAGGATAAACTCCACCTCCTAGTGCTTTTCCTAGCACAAGGATGTCCGGTTTGACATTCTCGTAGTCGATGGCCAGTCTTTTACCCGTCCTTCCCAATCCAGTCTGGATTTCGTCGGCAATCCACAACACGTTGTATTTAGTACAGAGTTCTCTTACCCCCTTCAGGTATCCTTCGGACGGTACTTTAATACCAGCTTCTCCCTGGATTGGTTCTACCATGAAAGCGCATACGTTCGGATCTTGAAGAGCTTTCTGTAAGTAAATGTTTGTTACAGCTTATTAATTTTATCTTGGTACGAAAATGACGTATTGCGAGAAAAAGCAGCCATTTGAAACCTACAGGCAGTTCACTGCGCAACCGGTTGTCGAAAGAATTTCCGTGCGACGATAGATTGGACGAGCTGTAGTTATTTCAACAGGTTAACTTCAGAAGTCAAAACATAGCGTATAAATCAGAAGTTAAAACTTTAAAACATGGTGTATTTGTTCCGTAGTGTTTTGGGTTTGTAACCTACCACAATCTGAAAAAATAAGGATTAATATTGGAATCTATACAAGTGTAGAAGGGCAGATTTTCAATCTACCCCGAAAAGTTGCTGCTTCTATTGAAAAACAGTTCTTTCTGGATAGAACAAGTCCAATAGTCAGCAACTTCTCGAATAACTCAAATTTTGCCTATCAAAAAAATGATAAGAACTGCATGATATATATGAAAATACTCATCTGTTAACGTTTCGGAAACTAAATCTGTTTCCGTTCTCAAAACTTCTAGGCGAATTCCTTTTCAAGTGCAAATACCTGGTAAAGATAGTTTTCGTGATTGACATTTGTCAAATTATTTCAAATTTAGATTTAGTTTCTGAAACGTTAAGTATTTTCATATATATCAGTTCTTATTATTTTTTTGATAGGCAAAATTTGAGTTATACTAGTAGTTGCTGACTAATTGGCTTGTTCTATCCAGAAAGAACTATTTTTCAGTAGACGCAGCAACTTTTCGGGGTAGATTGAAAATCTGCCCTTGTACACTTGTATAGATTCCAATAATAATTCTTATTTTTTCAGATTGTGGTAGGTTACAAACCCAAAAAACTACGGAACAAATATTGATCCACCTCAAAAAATTACGTTGAAACAAACATAGTGTACTTGTCAATCCAATCGAAACTTACGGTTTTTTGAATAAGCAAGCATTTTCCAACATTTTGTACGACTCATCCAATATATTGCTATACCTACTAGAGGATGTTATCCTGCTTGCTAATGTTCAGAGAAACACGTGTCGCGGTTTTGTAAACCCATTTTAAGTAAGAATCGTACGGGAAATTGTGATATTTTTTGTTTCATAAATATAGTTGATGGATAGCTGTGTGCTAATTCGGCAAACAATGGCATATTTATATCTGAATTAGAGGTAGACAAGATATTCGTGGACATAAGGAAGGAATACCTCATCCTAGAACATCTCGATATCACTCTTGAGACTCGAAATGCTAACTACAAAACTATTCTTGAGAAACAAATAATAAAATGGATTTTTCCATTTTTTTAATAACAGCTGTATTTCTTTGGTAAATTCAACATTTTCATGGTTCTATAATCGTTTTTCCTGATTGTTCACACTCAAATTTATTTGAAATATGAATTATCAGTTCCTCTGATATTATGCGAAAATTTAACAACATTATTTTATTTATTGAAAATACAGCTCGAAGAGTTTGTATGTTGCAAGTGATTTCGACGGGCTTCTGACATCCTTTTTTATTCACTTCGATTAGTAAACAATATTATCCAGTATTCAGAATATTTCATAATAGATAAGTAGCAATATCATTATCAATGCTTACGAAATAATTTCAATGCAATTCAGATGAATCAAGATACATTTTTCTTCGGCAGAAACAAACGCACACTTTGAATTGTTGCTAAAATAAAGGAAACTTTTTTAGGCATAAGTACATTGCTTATAAGTACCCTTGCTAATGTTTTGTTCAATGATTAAATTCATTTTTTTGAACGCCAGTTATAGTCTGGCTCTGAATTTTCACTAATAATACCACGAGAAGTTGAAATATTTCAGGAAAATAATTTAACCTCGAGCGGTATTCGAAAAAAAATTCCATACCAGGTTGCATGCAAATTGAATAATTTTAAAATTGTATTCGCTTCCATTTTCGCCTTGACAAAATACTAGCAAAACATAGACGGCTTTGATTGAAATCATAAATGTCTTCAGATTGTTCCGGCGAATTCTAGCCTAGATATTCTTGATTTCACAAATTGTAGTTACACCAAAATTCCCTTTGAAAACTCAATACAGTATATTCTTTCATATGCAATCAAGTTTATGTTAGAAAAAGTGGTGAAAAATGTTTTTTTTCTTGCAGAAACTTATAGTAATATTTGATTATCTGTATGCGTTCAGATTTGGTGCATTCTAACGAATCCCACTCATAAATTCATAATTTCAATCAATTGTAGTTATACCATAGTACTAGTAGTCAGTACGGTATATTCTTTCATGTAACATTCAGTTTGTGTTACTACAAAGTAGTGCAAAATCGCTTTTTTGTCAACAAAACATTTCTTCATATTCACCTTGACAAAATACCAAAAAAACGTAGACGGCTTTGACAGACTTTGACGTCAACAAATTTCCACTTTAATTTCATCTTGAATGATTTTTTTGCGAGTAACCGGGTTACAAATGGTAACGATTTTCAGTAACCGGTTACATTTTAGTGATATGCGGTAATAGAGGGGAAGTTGATGTGACGTCATTAATGATGTCACTATTTATTACCGTGTTATTGAAAACGTAACCTTGCTCGACAGCAGGGTTATAGGCGGTTATATGAGAAGATGATGAAAACGACAGAGACAGAGCAAGAGATACACAATTGTAGACAATTCACAGTGCATTTAGCATGCAACTGGTTGAAAGTGTATTTTTTTTTTATTCGAAATAGTTGGAAAAACGAAAAACGTATTTTCATGATACTGGTTCAACTTAATATTATGATCTATTGGCATCCTCAAATGAGTTTCACATGTTTTTCCCATTGGTAATCGTGAATCTCAATCATTAATAAAGTTCAAAATGTGGAAATATAAATTATTGTCACTATACGAAGAAATCTTCGAAAACAACTTGATATTTCAATATTTCCATATCTATAAAACTTTCAAAATGAATAGTAAACAATAACAACATAACCCCACTGTTTTCTATTCAAAATTAAAATATAACCAGATCTATAACGCGCGTTTTTGCGAAATTAAGTTTGTGTTACCAGTTTTGAAATTTCGTGAAGTGGGGGTTATAACTTGACGGTTACCGACTTTTATAACCGGGTTACTCGCTAAAAAATCATTTTGTTACCTACCCTAGCGGACGACGTTTTCGAAAACATTTTTATGGGTTAAAAAGTACTGGTATGAAATTTTCGGTTATAATTGCACGAGTGCATAAAAATTACCGCTAATTTTGCAAGAAAGCGTGAAATCTAAAAATTGCAAGTTTATTTTCATATTTTGGCGAAAGTGTCCGAGTCGAAGGACAAGGGCTCTTTTTCAAAATATGAAAATAACCGAAGGTCATTTGTATAAGATATCACGCTTGAATGCAAAATTATCTGGTCATTTTTATGCACGAATGTAATTCATTGGAATATTTCACGAAAAAAGAAATTCTCAAGGAAATGTTATTTTTTGTTCATTTATACTTTCCTCTATAAATTGTATGGAGCACTCACCTAAACGCGAAATGTTTTTCTATTTTTGAAGTCTATCTGACATTTATTTGTGTTGTTTACTGACGTCTAGCGATTCGGTTTCAAATGTGTTGTTATGGTGACTTGATACAATGCAATTACCGCTGTAAGTTTTCGATACAATGCAATAACCGCTGTAAGTTTTCGATAATTGCATTGCTCTTATGGTACATTTTACATATGAGGGAAATATTCATACATACATCCAGGGCAGCCAAATCATCATACGGTATACAGCTGAACCCGGGAAGAAAGGGTCCGTATCCTTCATAACTAAGCGGATCTGTAGATGATGAAATAGCAGCTAAAGATCGACCCCAAAAGTTATCGTTCGCGAAAATCATTTTCGCTTGGTTCGTCGGTATTTTTTTATGTTTGTAACCCCATTTTCGTGATAGTTTACACGCTGCATCATCAGCCTCGACTCCTATAACAGTTTTTTCAGTATGACGATCGATACAGTCATGAAGACTTACCTGTGTTCATCGGCAATAATTTGTCATATCCAAAGATTTCGGTGATTATTTTCGAATACTCTCCAAGTACATTGGAATAAAATGCCCTGGAAGTGTGGTGCAGAATAGCGCTTTGATCTTGTAGTGCTTTTATTATCTTTGGGTGGCAGTGGCCGAAATTGTTGGCCGAATACCCACTAAGATAGTCAAAATATCTCTTTCCTTCTACGTCCCACACGAAGACACCTGCGTAATACATAAACATAATTCGATGAAAAAAATCTTTAAAAGAATCAACATATTTGAAATAAGGTTAGACGGCGATCGAATCAAGAAAATAATGTCTATTTCAAAAATAAGGTAGGTATATTACGCTGAAATATTGCCGTTCTATATGCGAATTTACTCTCGTTATTCTTGAAATAGACTATAATAATAGTATATTATAGTATTTTTCACAGTAAATGATATTGGCTTATTAACTGCAATAAACTACCCGATTTAATTCCATTGTGTAGAAAATCATCTGGTAAAAGATGCAAATGTGCTACAGGGTCGAACTTGAGAAATTTGAATGTAGGAGATATACAAGTAATTTATTTAAATATCACAATTCTATTCTATATTTAGTTCAGTGTCGCTATCGCTATCCTCATCTGAATTAATTATAATTGGCGCAATTGATTTTACAGAAAGGTACGAGTTTTCAACATTTATAACATGACTAACAGAACTTTTCCAACTCTCGGTAGGAATGTCATTCATACAGTTCCTAATTAATTCTACCACACTACCACTTAAAGTCGGAGAAGTATTTTTTCCGCGCACGCTCGATTTAAGTTGGTGCCACATAAGCTCTATGGGATTGAACACGCAGTAGTAGGGAGGTAGTCGTAACACTGTATGTCCCAATTCTTCTGCAATTGTATCACAAACAATTTTTTTTAAAGAAAATGACTGCAGCACTTGTGAAAGTTCTTTTTTTGTATAATTTTCCTCAAAATATATGTCATTTGCAGCCATGAAGTTTTGAATCTCCAATTTCGTATTCTTTGAGCCAGGAATTTTTTGCAATTTTCGACTATGATAGCTTGCGTCCATTACTAGGTATAACGCTGTTTGGCGGAATGTTGAGTAACAGACGATTTTTAAACCAAGCTTCAAAAAGCTCTGCTGTCGTATCTTCGTGATAATCAACACAAGAGTCCTTAATATTTTTGGCAGAAAGCCACATAGCGTTTGTGATCCAACCATTTTCTGATCCTGCGTGTAATATTGTGATTCTCTTCCCTTTATTTGATGGTACTTTCTTTTTACACTTATCAGAGGAATCAGACCATCCTTTGGAAGGGGTGTCATGCGTGTCAAACCACGTCTCGTCGAGGTAGAGTATTGGACGATTTTCATAGCAGTATTTTCTTATTGACGTTATTTATTCAGAACGCCAGTTTATTAAACGTGTGGATTCCATTATTACTTGTCTCTTGTCAATTTTGCGATATTTAAAGCCCATTACAGACAGAGCTCGCCAAGGAGTAGTGAGGCCACAGTTGATGTGAGTTTCGTCATTGATGAGCCGCTGTTTCAGACTTTTGATTGCAGGGACTCGCTGCTCATCGTATATAGTGTAGATTTTTCGCCTTATCAAATCTTTTTCCCAGTCGTCTAGACTTTTTGTGACACCGGAAGCTTTTTTCTTGATTCCATGGAATTTTCAACAATTCGTCTAACTGAAGTAAGAGGTACCTTCGTCAAATAACTGGCTACTTTTGCTGCAGCACCCGCGTTACATCCTTGCTGAAGTAAGGAACTATACACATTTTTTATAATGATTTTGGCGTCACAAGATAAGTGATTCTTCTTTAACGAACCACTGGAAGAAGCACTATTACTTTTCATCCACGCGGACGCCACATACAATACAAAGTCTGAAATGAACAAGAAGTGTAAGCTGTAAGCCTCTACAATCCCTCTCTGAGAAACAAAATTACCTGAATTCGGTCCTTTTACATTTATGATGTGCATCTTGGGTTTTACAACTTAAGGATCTAATTGGTGTTATTATAATCCTTCAGTCAATATCATTTATTGTGAAAACTACTATACACACCGAGGTGGGAAGTGATTCATTGCTGTCGTGAGATCAGTTAGTTAAACGAGACGCAAAGCGTCGAGCTTAGCTATGATCTCGAGACAGAAATGAAACTTCCTACCGAGGTTTGTATACTATTTTATTTACAACCTTCATATTTCGATTAAAATTAATGAATCTTTGTTTCGTTCTGAACATATGTGGTTTTCTCAGAATAATCAAGTAGATAAATTGTTACCGTGACTACGGGGTATACAATTGTCACCAATATAAAGAAATGTCAGATAAAGTCAATGAATGACAAATAAAGTCTAGATTGAATGAAATGAGGGCGGGAAGTAGAAGTGTATAATATGACACTTACCAACCTTCAATGACAGCATTACATATTAATGGTTGTAAATAAAATAAAAATAAGTTGCCCTTGTTCAACCAGGATTTATAGCGATAATATTTAGGATGTAACCAGTATAAAGTTCTGGAACCTTTGGTGTAAAAGTTGAAACTTTTCCTAGAGATCAATTACCTCAACAACAAACTGATATTTTTGCACTCGACGCGCGTTTCGCTAACAAGGTTAGCATCTTCAGGAGAAGAAAATTGATACTCTTCTTCTGAAGATGCTAACCTTGTTAGCGAAACGCGCGTCGAGTGCAAAAATATCAGTTTGGTATTAGGCTAATTATTGATCTCTAGGAAAAGTTTCGATGTAACCAGTGTTCTGAGTATGACGCATTCTAGAAAATATAATTGAACTCTGGATAACTGCTTGTTGAAAATCTTATTTTTGATTTTATTTCTGAATAACATCTGAGATACGAGTTGCATAGAGTCATTGTAACTGTTAAATGAAAGGAGCACGAATAATGTAGAAAAATGACAACAGTAAATGCTTTCAAATCCCTGAATAGTGTAATTGAAGAGATTCAGACGCAGTGAGTCCTCAAAAATTGGTTGCAACAAGCTCTCAAGTGAGCTGAAAAGTTTCATTGAAATCTAGGATATTTGGAGAAGGAAATTTTAAAAGAGAACGTATTCAAAAAGTCATCTCATGTCAATGAAAGTTACGAATTCCCAGATAAAATCATGTTATCGTATTGCAGTATTTATAGATACAAAAATGGCTATAATACCGATAATCGTTTAGTTGATATCAATGTAGTTCAGGGATAGGGGGTCATGCATTCTGACTTCTCCAAATTCATGTTTGAAATCGTCCACATATTGTCGATGTACTGATTAAATATAAAATTGACAAAAGAGCACGGCACAGTGAAATTTCACAAGGATTGGATCGAAATATTAATATCATAAATTCGATAGAATTAACAATGATTTGGCAAAAAGAATAGAATGGGGTAACATCAACTTCGTGGAATTTAGGGCTGGAAAAACCCACCCAGGCATGTCTCTCCTCATGGAAAGCAGATCTATCTTCTTCCAATACTAAGATATGGCACGAGTAACTATTCCTGAAAAGTCAACTATCTCGATGCTAGGAATTGCGTTGAGTAATAATGCCCCATAGAGGCATTCCCAGAAGCTAGTATTGCTATTTCTTACGAAGAAATATTTTACTTCTCAGCTTCCGATGATTTACAGGCACAGAAGTGTTGGAATATACTTCTCATGTGTAGGGCTCGGCACCAAAACATTCACTGAAACTTCTTGATTCTATTCAGAAAAAGCAATCCGTATTGTTGGTGATTCTTCGCTCACTGACTTGCTCACTTCTTTGGAACGTCGTAGAAGGGTTGGAGACTTATGTCTCTTTCTATATCCACGGTCGGTGCTCTTCTGAATTGTTATCAATCGTTCTACCTTTGGCAGTATCAACAGGGATGACCCGACGAGTGCGGAATTCCCATCCCTTTGTTGTGAGCTTGGAGACCTATCGAACCTCTCTTGCTGAAGGATCTTTCTTTCAAAAGAACAACTGAACTTTAGAACTCCTTACCGAGAGAGGTTTTTCCTGAGGCATACAAACTTCAAAGCATGTCAATTATTAGATACGTTTGAATATCTCCTAACTATATTCGTTTCGAAGTTTTTATGTATTCAATAGCAATTTTTATATTATTAAGATGAAGTGAATATAGGAATCTGGGACAGGGAAATAGCTGTTTTAGATAGACCCTTTCTTCCTTTTTGTGAATGATTTGAACGACTACGAATAATCTACACCTTTTAACGGAATGTTTCTATATTTGAAATTACTTCTTTCATAGAAGTTTTGTATTCTTTCTGCATTGTCTCGGAGAAGAAAAAATCAATCCTAAAAACTATAAAGGTTCTCCTTTTTATATTCCAGTAGTCGAAAGGTGTGTTCGATATCACTTGATTTCTTTCTTTAGGTTAACTAATTTCTCACTTTTACATGAATGAATGACCGTCTCTGTGGATACAAGTTTCAGTTATTGTAAATAGCAATGTACCTGAAAATTTGTTTATATTATGTTCATTGTTGATACTTGAGATTTCTTGCTATTTTATTATCAAATTTTTTGAAATGTGTTTTCCTGTTAAATGATGATAAATTATATATATATTATAACTGTGAAGTTTTTCCAATATTTCGATAATGCTTATTACCATCTTCAAGGAAAATAGTAATTGAGGTTAGTCGTATCTAAACAGTTGTTAATAGGGTTGAACATGTCACAGACGATAAAAATATATTCACTGTCCAATATTACAACATATGCCAAGCAAATTTATTTAAAACAATATTGAATTTTTTGAAACATTATAAAAATAATTATGCATATTCACCTGTTAATAATGCATAATTATTTTTAGGATCTTTTAAAATAGTTAATGTTGTTTTAAATCATATGTTTTAATATTGAACTGTGAGTATATTTTTATCGCCTGTGACATGTTCAACAATTTTAACGACTATTTCGATATGACTAACCTCAAATACACGTGTGTAAATGTAAATGTATGAAATGTAAATACCTTGTCCCCTGGATAGAGCCACAGGTAACGGATGATAATTATGTGCTGCATATTTTTTCTCTCGTTCTATCACCTCTTTTGTGGTAGTAGCCGTACTATAAGATGTCCTCGTTTTCGAAGTATTCAGACATTCTTTGAAAATGATTTCCACGGCTCTTCTTGACGGCAACATGGTTAACACTAGGAGACTAGGAGGTTTGAATGTTATCACATCGATTATTATATTATTTGAACCAGCGGTCAAGATTATCACAAACTTTCGAAAGGTTGTGCTGTTAAGGTTACAGCGTCGTCACGTATATCGATATATTAATCTAACAAGGAATTTTTAATCTGTATATATACCAGATGAACAAATATTTGGCGGATGCGTTCGATGTATCGTTAATGGATCTAAACTGTTGGATGCTTTGTTTGAAATTGTGATTACTTGTTATTTTATCACAACCAGCACATCTTTTGTTGAAAGAGGAACGGAAGTAGGTACTGAAAATTTCCATTGACCCCTCGTAATTGTTACTCGTCAACAAGAGGCATTGATATGAAATTTTCCAGTAGAGATAAGCATTTTTGTACTACACTGGGAAAAAATCTAATATCGGAAGTGAAGTCATATTAATAAATTAATGGATGCAGAGCCGTTACTACTAAAAACTGATTATTTTTTTGAACTACTTATATTTGCAACTAATATTATTGTAGTTTCATCCTATAATGCCATTACCTAACGAGTGTATGGTATCCGTTTGATAATGTCCTGATAGGCTGAAACTAGTTTACAGTATTCCTTCAATGATGAACGAGATAATGAACGTATAGGCAGAAACGCAAAGTTAGTTACTTAGATAAGGTTCTCCTGATGATTCCAATTTTCATACCTTCAAGTTAAGGATATCAATAATAAAAAGATCGCCCAGGAAAAATCATTTTCGTCAAAAAACAATATAATTAAAAATCACTTATTCTTCATATTTATTATGATCATTCAACAAAAATTTAAGGCACTTTTCATAGTAATATCAACGTTGGCTAACTCAATTCAATACTGTTGATTGTGTTTACAATAATCTCCATCGACTCTTCGAGTTGTTCTTCAGAAATGATCAAAGGAGGTGTAAATCTAATTATATGTTCGTGTGTGTGTTTAGCTATCAGGCCTCCATCTTTCAGCTTCAGGCAAATGTCCCATGCTTCGGCATAATCTAGAAAAAAACTTTACATTTATTCCCGAATAATAATAATAATAATAATAATATATTTATTCCAGTAAGACCATATTATATGTTATTGGACATATCGAAAGTATAAATATTTAACTATGCATCTATAGTCATATATATTATATAAAATAAAACTTCTACGAGATCGTGGAGGAATCCCGTAAAAGTATATAAATAAATAATGAGTTACAGCATCAAATCAGTTTAGAAGGCGTTTGCAACGAAAAGAGTTACAAATTTCCTAGGAAATGTATAAACGGCCGACCTGACGGCTGGTTATACTTTTACTTTTGGACGCTAACTGATCAACAACCTATATTATTTGTTTAGAATACTGGCCAAATTCCCTATAATTGTGATCCTTTCATTCGATTTTGTTTTTTATGAGTATGACATTAGATTTTGCTCATTTTGTTGACTGCTCGAATCAAAGAATATAGTTTGTCGATCGATCGGTTGACTATGCACTTCCAATTAGCGTCAACTAGCGATGAAATTGAGAAACACACCACGATACGTAAAAATGACACTAATGACAGAAAAGTGTCGCCATAAAATTCTAAACAATATCGTATCGGTCCCAGCACCATCCTTCTAGACATCTTAGTTACAGCTATTACAAATACAATCACACTTTAGAAATGAAAAACTCACTTATACTATATAAACATTTCTCAATCGAATAGTTTTTCAGTTGTTTTTTGAAACGTATTTCATTTCTCTTACTTTTTATCGTTTCCGGCAGTATGTTGAAAAACTTAATACCACAACATTGAGGACTTTTCTCATACAAGGAAGTTCTGTAGTGAAGAATTCGTAGCAAACTGCCATGTCTAGTATTATAGTTGTGGCATATATATATACATGATATATATATATATACATGAATCTGTTCGTCTGATACCGAATATCAGTCTGACAACAAGTTTTTGTGAAATAAGTAGTCTCCGAGCCAGTGACGTGTTTCCCCATACGAAAATGTCATAGCTAATTCGGGAGTATACGAGCGCATAATAAACATTGAGGAGTTGTTTTTGATTGAATATCCTTTTCAGCTGCAGTATAGCATAGTAACTTGAGTTTACTTTCTTGCTAACATTTTCAATAGCAGTTCTGAAGGACATGTCAGAATCCAGGTAAGTTCCAAGAAATCGTTCAGAAGGGAGTGGTTGTAATGAAACTTCTTCTATATTTATGTGAATTTGATCACGCGATTCTTTGTTTAGTTTATGAAACATTGAGTATAATTCCATCTTTGTGCAACCATTCGGTGAATTTGTTTGCTAAATTATTTAACCTTTCTCGTAATATTTGGGGATTGTCACCAGATGCTGCTAGTGAAACATCGTCTGCATACAATACTAGGCAATCAGTATTCATGAAACTTGATAGATCATTAATAAATATTAAAAACAGCAGTGGACTTAGTATTGATCCTTGAGGAACTCCTAGGTTCATATCATATGTCTTTGTTTCAGTACCATTCATTCTGATAAATATTTTTCTGTGTTCTAAATAGTACATCAACCATGTTAATATTTTCCCTCTGATACCAACTGACCGAAGCTTAGTTTCGAGAAATTTCAAATCCAAACAGTCAAATGCTTTAGTTGAATCAAATAGAAGTATTCCCACATGCTTCTTCTGATACAAGTATTTGGATATATAAAATGGTGATAGCGAAAGCAGAAACATTTCATTATGGTACTGAGAAAGAGAAACTAGGAAAAATTCTCTGAGATTTCTAGATTATTATTTTCTCGGAAGCTGAGGAAATTCGTTTATAATAGGAAATATATACAGTTTTTTGTTATATCGTGAATTAATCATTCACATCTTCATAATTAAGAAAACATTTGAATCGGCTTGAAAATATTCAAACTACTATACTATACTATATACTATATATACTTTAGTGCGTTGAAAGTTGAGAAGGTGATATGAGTTCAAGAGTGAATTGATTCTTACTTTGGTTGATGATTATGGCATTCAGCAGGCCCTTTCCTCTGATCTCGGTCACAACTTTGCCATTGAGTTTTTTCCTCAGTTCAGAGCGGAATTTGTTTCCCATTTCGAGGGCGTTTTTCGTAACATTTTCCTCTTCTAACACTTCCAGGGATGCGATCGCGACCTTTGAGGCCAATGGGTTTCCCCCGAAAGTGGAGCCATGAGTACCTGAAACCAGAACGGCAATAAAATTGAATAATTCTGGAAAGTTGTTCACACTTTATTATGATTATTATTATATCTATGGCCCGAGTATCGTTATAACTAGAATGGTATTTTTAGACTAACGTTGTTGATAGAAGTATTGAACTAACGCCAAAGCATAAAGAACGAACTGTGCAGCGACAAAAGTGAGCAGACTATTAGGAAATTCCCTAGCGTCGACCCTGTCGCTCGTAAATGCAAAATAATATGAGGGGTCGAAGAGAGATGTCATTCTCCAAGATTCGAGTGGGGAATTCGATACATATCACCGAGACCTCTCTGGAAGATTCTCCTTAGGCGTACGCAAGTATAAAAAGGAAGACACTTTTGATCGCGACAGTGGAGAGTTTATTAGAGTTTCTAGCTTAGTGGAGCTTAGTGGAAAGTCAGAGTTTTTGAGAGTTTCTAGTAGCTAGAAGTCGGAGTGTAGAGAGTTTTAGTACAGAGAGTTGGATTGTTTAGCTGAGAAGTTTGAGTGATTATATTGTGATAAAGCTTAGTGTTGTTTGGAGTTTCATTCAACGGAACAAAAGGAATTTATCGTAACAATACTTTTGAGAACGAACATTTTCAAACGTTATCTCTTCATCAATAGGAGCAGAAATGGTATCTTGTATCACCCTTGCCATATTCGCTTTTCTTTTGATTTATCTATGGTTTTTATATTGGAAAACTCACAATATCTCGAGACATGAACCCTCGCCTTGTAACTGAACTTCTTCATTTATACCTTATATAAATAACTTTTATATAACATGTTGAAAAAAATCTTTGTTATTCACGATCTCTAGAATGTTTGTGAATCATTCGAAAATGTATGTTATTCCCATCCTACTTCATCAGGCTTCAATTGCTAACGAGACCGAAAAACACTTTGCCGACCTCGTATTCTTCTTTTATTCGGGACGTCATTCGTCTCATCGAAAATTAAGTGCTTAGATTCCCTCTAACGTGTATATACCAACGCAGTTGTACGAAACAAGATATCCCTGACAGGATATTACATTTATTACACACTATCTCAAAACCAAACGGACAGAAACGTTATAGGTACTCAGTTTCTCCCTTGAAAACTCCAAATCTCTTGGGTAACTACGACACAAGTTTCCAGAAATAGCACGTTACCGGCTTATTTGCCTTTTTCTCAAGTATACGATCCAGCACTTCCGTCGCTCAAAGTCAGTTCATTTTTATTGTCAAAAATGTCGTTAATATTTCAGTGAATAATCCAAACGTCGCTTACTAGCAGCAATCCTCGTGATAAAACGGAAATTCATGAGATAGGATTGGCAAGCCTAATACATTCATTAAAACGAAGTTAGAACCCACTTAGCACAGGACATCTTAAAGATATCTTATTTGTATCCAAATAATGTCTAGACGTTTGAAAGATATCCCAAAGATATCTTAATCATCTCATCTTTGAGATATATTATATAGTGCACCTTTGAGATATATTGATATCAGACCAAATTATCAACACAGGATAACTGATGAATGTATTAAAGTGGAATAAATAAATCTCTACCTCCCTAGATACGAAACTGTTTCTGTGGATATGATGTATACTGAAGAAAATTAAAAAAAATATATTGATTAATGTCATGCTTATGTTTGCATGCAAAAAGACAAGATGATCTTGCAACATTTTGCAATTTGAACTGGCGACTCTAATTTTGCAGCTAGCTGTCTTGCTTTCCGCTGATTCTTGATCTGAAATTCATAACCTAAAACCTAAGCATAGTGTCCATCGTTTTGCCGCGGGTGCTGTTTCTTTTTTGGTTACCATCTGAGAAGTGTCATGAAGTATTCTGTGGAGTGGTAGTTCTTGTGTTCTGTAAGGATGAAGTTGAAAATGAAGAGAGGTGGTTTGCAGAAATACTATATGTAGGCCAAAAGAGGCATCCAGATGAAATGAAAGCAACAGTGAATTAAATTTGGAGGTTCTACAACGGCTTAGAACCTCGAAGAAATATGTATAATAAGGTTATGATATAGTGTTCAAATTTGGAAGAAAATTATTTTGAGTACTTACCTGATGATTCTGTGTTTTATTGAAAAATCGATTCAATATTTTATGTGATTTCATTAAAAAAGATGATTAAATAATATCTTTCAGATGTTATGGAAATATATCTTTAAGATATAATAAAAAATATCTTTGATAGGTTGTATTTTGTGACGTACGAACATATTTAAGACATTTTAAAGATATGTAAAAGATATACATGTACTTTTTTGAGACATTATAAATGTCTTGGATAACTTTGAGATTTCTTTAAAATATATTTGTGCTATCTGGAAATATAAAACATATGTCAAAACCCCTACATAAGCAAATGAAATTTGTTGAGAGCTACATCAGTTTCTTCAACAATGTACTAACGAAGCCTTACCAGGTTCAATAATCAACATAATATCATCGTTTGCCAAACAAGCCGACACAGGATATACGCCTCCACCCAACGCCTTTCCAAGAACCAGGATATCGGGCAACACGTCTTCGTGATCCACGGCTAGTCTTCTACCTGTCCTTCCTAGACCAGTCTGTACTTCATCGGCAATCCACAAGACGTTGTACTTGGTGCACAATTCTCTGATTCCCTTCAAGTAGCCGTCGGAAGGTACCACAATGCCTGCTTCTCCTTGAATTGGTTCCATCATGTATGCACATACCAGAGGATCTCGTAATTCTCTCTGAAAAGATTTTAACGAATTGTATTCAACTTGCTTATTGAGGCATAGTGGAGAATTCATTGAAATTTTGATAGTGTGCTACTGATCTCAAGAAGTTAATGTTTATACAGGAATATAATTTAATAATAATCATATTTATTTGTATCAGAAAAATATAAACATATTTTACAAAATTAATCTACAAATAAACAAACTAGATCGCGAAGATTTAGTGTTGATCAATACATTCAAATTAATGTTTCTTGTTGAATAATAATGGTGCATACTTCCATTGTCTATATTCTATATTATCAACTCTATTGAAACCTGTTGGACGTTTCGATTGCTGGTATCCGCAATCGTCTTCGGGTGACGACAGTCATCATAAGTGGTACTTTTCTCCCATGGTTGTAGTTGATGTCAGAAGAGATAAATGTTTTTGTTTTGTTTCTAGTTCCATAGGTATGCTCTATCTGATAAAACTGGTTTTTATTCTTGCAGCAATATATCGTCATCGCGCAGAAATGCATGTATCTGTATTTCTGTATCTGTAGAGTGGGGAGGGTGAGTATAGACCCACAGCACTTAGGCCACAATATGGCCCATTGTACATCCTCCCAAGGAGTCGCCCTCCTAGGACATTGTCCAACCTGCCTTATCCAGGAAGGAGGACAGGTCACCAGGGGACATCTCCTTAATATCGGCAGGTGTAGGCCAAGACTCACCGAACACACACTCTCTTATCGACGATAGCTCCAGACATTCACATAAGACATGCCTGACAGTTTCATCTTCCTGTTCACACATCCTGCATAGAGGTGTGTCCACTAGCCCCATAATATGGAGGTGTTTCCTTAGTTGACAGTGTCCAGTCAGAAATCCCACTGTTAAACGTAGGTTCTTCCTGGTCATCGCCAAATATTTATTCGGATCCAGCTTCTCAGGGTCGCCCAAGGTGATCCTGGCAAAACTGCATCCTTTGGTTTCATCCCATCTCTTAAGGGATTGAGTATGGGTGTAACGTTTGGCTAGTTCCGCAATTGTCGAAGTCGTCAAGCCATGGGTGTCACCTGGTCCCAAAATTTTCAGTCCAGCCGCCATCCTGGCCAAAGAGTCAGCAATGCGGTTACCTTTGCTCCTGTCGTGCCCTTTCACCCACCTTAGTACGATATTATTATCTACCGAGGCGTTAGCTAAATCTTGGTGGCACTCTAGTGCTAACCTTGAGATAATACGTTGTCTATTCAAGGTTAGTAGGGCTTGTCTACTATCAGTGCAGATTATTATGTTTTTGCCAGAAATTCCTTTTCTGGTTAGCTCTTTTGTGGCGATTGAGATACCAGCCAGTTCTGTTTGAACCACGCTGGTATTTTTTCCCATTCCCCACTTAATCCTTAGGCTAAGTGATCTGGAGTAAACTCCACATCCTGATCCTTCCTTGGTTTTTGAGCCGTCTGTGTATATGCGTATTGCATTTGCAGCATCCGCCTCAGTGTTCTGTTTTATTTGTATTTTGTAGGGTTTATTAAACACAAACCTGGGTTCAATTGCGTCACCGGCTGCCTGTAGCAGAGGCACCGCAGTGAGTGCCTCCCTCCACAGGCCCCGCCTCAGTTGACCCATTCCTACCTCGGGGTTTACACCAGCCGTGCGCAATCGTAGCATGGCCATTAGCGCAACCTCCTTGACGTGCAGGTCCAGAGGTGTCAGACCAGTAACTAATTCCATTGCCGCGGTTGGTGTTGTTCTCATGGCTCCTGTGATGTTCAGACAAGCCATTCGCTGTATTTGATATAGTTTTTGGATGGCCGTTTTAGAGTTTTCGCTCCCCATGCAATGGTTCCGTACGTTAGCATAGGTCTTATTATTGCAGTGTAGATCCAGGTGACTACACGGGGCGAGATACCCCATGTGCGTCCCACTGTCCACCGACACTGCTCATAGGCCACATATGCTCTTTTTGCTCTGCTCTGAATGTGCGAGTTCCATGAAATGCATGTATAGTCAAGTTCTAAATTTTAGATAGTGACTTATAGATTGTAGTGCAACATTTTTTAAATTTGTATCAGCTATAACTTCAGAAATGCATAGGAGTTCATCGAATACTATACTTTCTGAAAAATCCCACCCTTGCACTCACCTCAAGTGCACTCAAATCGTCGTAGGGAATGCATTTGAATCCTGGTAAAAACGGACCGTAATCTTCAAAACTAGATGGATCTGTAGAAGATGAAACAGCGGCTAGAGATCTTCCCCAAAAGTTGTTTGCCGCGAAAATTATTTTGGCTTCATTTTTTGGTATTTTCTTTTTCCTGTATCCCCATTTCCTTGCTAATTTACAAGCAGTGTCGCCTGCTTCAACACCTACAATTCCATATTATTGTTATTCATGTAATATGTAATAAAAGACGATGGTGAGTTAAGAAGTGTATGTTGGTGGTTATATTCACTGTGTAACATTTTTTAGGAAGAGCTGGCAAAAAAAAGGTCACTACTCATTTCATGCCTGACCTGTGTTCATTGGCATTAGTTTGTCATATCCGAAGAGTTTGGTGATGACTTCGGCATATTCTCCCAATTTATCAGAATAAAACGCCCTAGAGGTATGGTGCAAAATAGCGCTCTGATCTTGTAATGCTTTCACAATTTTTGGGTGACAGTGCCCAAAATTGTTCGCAGAATATCCACTGAGGTAGTCGAAATATCGTTTTCCTTCTACATCCCATACAAAAACACCTAAAAATGGAAATAATATTATGATATCGGACCACATACGTTCGTATATTCTAATTACTAATTCTTCAACAGTTTTCACTCTAAAAGTCTAATTTAAATACCATTTGGTGCAAAACATGCATTGCAATCATTCAAGGTTCAAAGCTTATTTAAAGCTTATTTAAATAGACAGGCCAATCTCGAAGAAATGAAATTCAGAGTATGAAATGGAAGTAGAAAAATTACCCACACAATAAGACCCTTATGGTAACAGATATGCTGATAATTTTCAACACCCTGTATGAATCAAATAACTTTGACTGCTACATGTCTGATAAGCATGCATAGGGGAAGCGAAAAACCAAATGATATACAGGTGTACCATTAGAAAATTATAACTTGCATCTTTACCCTAATTTGTATAACCCTGTAAAGTATTTAGTATAATACTGCAAATAAGTTGAACATCGACCTTCGAAAGTTCCCTGTCGCATTCAGCAATTCAATGTAGAGTATACTACTTTGCATATCATTTAATGTTCTATCAGGAGTACCACAAGGAGTCTTATGGGGCACCTCTCCTGTCTAACAGTCTGTCACTAATTTTGATAAATGTTTTGGGGATAAAAAACGATTTCCAAGATCATCGAACAGTTGGAATAATTCAACAGGACTTCAAAATTTTGGCTAGATAATGTGATGAAAACAACCTGATTATGACCATTAGTGAATACTGTTATGTTTCCACGAAATCTGTTTCATTGTGCTAATCAGCTGAAATACGTGACTTCAGAATTGTGTTATAGTTTAGGAGTATTTACGCTCTGCTGATCACAAATTCCATTGACGTTACTGTATCAAAATCATTATTATTCAACGAACTGCAAAAACTGCCAGGCAATTATAAATAATTAGGTACTAAGCACTAATGATTTCTCTGTTAGCATGTGTATGGATTATCTGGTCACCTTTATAATGATCATCACTGCACTACATTGCAAAAGGTTCAGTATACCCTGACAACAAACTGATATTGTTTGCACTCGACGCGTGTTTCGTTAACAAGGTCAGCATCTCAAGGATAAGAATACTGATACTAAATTTAGAGACTGGGGTTAGTTATTCATATACATTTCAATCTAAGGATGTACCAAAAACTACCTGCAAAGGTTTTTCTTGATCCGATATGGACATTATGGCATTTTAAACGCTTCGCAGTTCTTCGACTTTCCGGAAAAATGAGATATTTCGATAGAGTGAATAGGAATGTTGCATATAAAACTTCTTATAAATTACAAGAGCTCCTTGGTAACCCAAAAATAAATAAGAAAACACAAAAGTTGGGAAAATATGAAAACATTTGTCAAGATTGAAACAATAAAAACGTAGGGCAGCGCCGACGAGCTATAGAAACCCGCTTCAAAGAACATCCCGCACACATGAGATGTTCACAGAATTGGCGGAAGCAATCTGAGACTGATCAAAGACCTAAAGATTCTCGATGGATTCGAGAGTCTGAAGAATAGCAAAATGTAAAAATTGTATGAAGGGCCTACCTCTTCAGCGCGATTTTTAGTTTATTGTTGAGGAATCAATTGGAATAATCACTAGATAACAGACTGAGTCAATATCGGATCGATGAAATACTTAGATTGTCATGTATAAAAATAGTATATATCCTATTATATTGATTTGGTAATATTAGTTTTCGTCCCCTGGCGATGAAAACCTTGTTAGGTTTGCGAAACGAGCGTCGAGTGAAAATCATCAGTTAGGGTTATTGATCTATAGAAAAAGTTTCACATTTGTTGCAACGATCTTCAGTATATTCCTAAAATTCCGCAAATATTCTTGTTAATAAATATATGAGTGAAGTATTGCCTCAATAAAAAAATGCTAAATTATCGTTGCAACGAACATAAAGTGGGCGGTAACCTAAAAATCATAAATCCAAGTAAATTTCACAAATAAACCCCAATTTGTAAAAATAAATGACAGAGTGATTTGGTTATTTCTTAGGTTTGATAAATCTGACGTGTGAATATAATTAAACGATTATTTTGGAAGTTTTTTGTTCCGATATCCATGCTATTTTTACATTTTGCTATTTGTAGACTCTCACAAGCATCGATTAGCCTTGTGTCATGCACATCCTTCATCAGGCTGAGATTGCTTTCACCATTTCTGTGGTCATTGTCCAGAGTAGGTTGGGCGACACTGGAATTTGTTACCCTTCCGTATCTCATCTGTGCATATTTCTCTTTGAAATGGGTTATTATAGGTCGAACGCCATGGTCAGTGTATTTATTGTTGCAATATCGAGAACTGATTTCATTAATTCCCGACTTTTCTATGTTTTCTAATTATTACCAAGGAAGTGTTATTTATAAGATATGATGTCGAAGGGCGCTGTAGTTAGTTGCTACTAAGATGTATCAGGCATCTTAGTTGCTCAAAATCAGCTGTTTTATCCATTCTATCAGAAATAATACAAAAAAATCTAATCTTATTTTCAACGAAATTTGTGATATTCAAAATCACTCTACAAGACAGAAAAATTTGTTGGCAACGAATAAAATTCAATCAGATATGATATATAATTCAATTCCAAATGAAATAAAAGAATATCGATCGACAATAAAATTCAAGCAGAGTTTGAAAGAGTTTTTATTCAGCTATTATAAAAAAAAATTATCACACTTGTTTTTTTTTCTTTTAATTTTTCTCATTTATTCTTTTTTCTTCTTCGCTTAATTGACCTTTGCGTACAACAATTACTTATACACTTACTAAAATTGTACCCTATACAAATAGCTAACTGTAGTCTTTAGATTGAGTATTAATTTCCTTCTGAAGATGCTAACCTTGTTAGCGAAACGCGCGTCGAGTGCAAATAATATCAGTTTGGTGTTGGGTAATTATTGATCTCGTAATTTTTTCGATGTCATTTACCATTTACCTTCTCCTTTACATAAAGCAACAGGCAGTGGATGGTAGTTGTGGGCGGCATACTTCTTTTCTTTCTCTATCACATTCTGCGTACTCAACAGTGATTTGCACGTAGTTTGTACTTTTAGAGATTCTTCCAATCTTAAAATCAGTCTTGTAGCTCCCCGAGCCGGCAACATGACTCAAACTGAAATAAAATCACACAATTAGGTACATGAGATATGGTGATTTTACATGCTTCAAATCTTGCTTTTACCGGATTATAGTATTTTATGCAACAATCATCTGATGATGAATATTAATACACGAGCATTAACTAGGATATGGTTTATGCGAGTGTATTAATACACGTTACATGAGAGTTGCATACGCTATTTTTTCTACACCCGAAAAATAATGAAGAACTATAAAGATTATATTTATATTGTACTGAACCCAATATTTACTAATTATTAAAATATTAATTATTATCAATAATGATTATAATGATAATTAATCGTATTTCTTTGAGAAATCCTTCAGAATTGTAATGAAAAAATACAAAAATGAAGAATGAAGAAAATAAAAAAATTAAAAATAAAAAAAAAAGCGGACGCCTGAGACTACTTTCGAATTCGTATATCATACTACGGTCTAGATAGAAACAAACGCCTTAGCTGGCTTCGCCACGAGATACTGAGTTTTTTCAACAATGGAAAGATACCGTTGATATAGTTTTTCGTACACTTTCTTAGATTTTTGAAGTAAATACTATGGTTATCCTTCTATATCGCTGATATCAGACATTTTGATAATATGATTAGAGGAGTTTAGCTGTATTCTTTGAAAATTCCATACCTACCGATTTCGACAAACGTCAAATGCACAACATGCTTGATTGAGAAATAATGGGTTTCTATTGGTTGAAAATCTGAATCGTAATGAAAAATCTGTATCATAATGGATATAATCATAAAACGGGTTATGGGCATATAAGTGTATTATTATAGTAAGGGTGTAGATAAAAATTCTTATCCAATAGTTCCATTCACAAACCAAACCCTCTCGCAATTACCGTCTCATCTCGTTCAGGGTTGGTTATTTTTTATATGAACCATTTTTTCCCCCGAAATGTTGTCAAGTTCTTGTTTATAATTGCCAGCGCCTGTAAATGTTTTTGTCTAGAGTTCTAGAGTCTAAAAAGATCCTTGTGCATATATTGTAACGTCTTTATATGTTCTATTGTTTTTGACTTATATTGTTTACTTCACACAGTTATTTTGCTACATTGTATACTTCTACACTCCTCAAATCGTTCATGTAAAAATACTTGAGAGTTTGACAATGTTTTAGAGAAATAGGGCAGTTATTTCTTGTGCAAACTGATGTTTCTGTGACCTGCTACAAATGTTAAAAGCATAATGTGGTTAAATAAAGATCTATCTATCTATCTAACAGGTGTCATTCATTCTTCTGTGGGATAGCAAAATGAGTAGCTGTATTGTACGGATATATATATATATATATATATATATATATATATATATATATATATATATATATATATATATATATATATATATATATATATACATATATATATGCCACTTTATATCCAAATCCTGATTATTTTTGCTTTTATTCTCGCGGAATATTCCATAACAAGCTAACCCAATGTGATATGGTCTGAAATCAACGTTTAAATTTTTTTTTACGCTTGGGCTATTTCCGCGGTGATATGATGATGAACTTTTGAGTTTCAAGTGCGAATTATACTTTGAAACTCAATAATTTCAATGGAAATGTTTTTTATCGTATTATCACTGAGTGGACTGAATAAACAAACTCATTCAGAAGGAGAACAATCATTTACTTTGAAGTACTATTATTTCTCTTCCACTGTAGATACAAAGTCAATATAATCAATATCCAACAGGTTTCATTTCAGAAATGATTTGACGTTTCTGCCGCCAAACACTTGAAAATCTTATCTGGGACTACGGTGATTTCAAGGCTGATCCCATACCTAATGTTCGATAGAAGAATCTTCAAAATGCTGATTCAGTCTTTGCAAAAATGTTGAGACATTGTGCTGGATACGATGGAATGATCTTCAGAAAAAGGGCTACCCAAAGAAACTGCCGAAAGCGGCAAGAAAAGAAGAACCACAAGAAGACATATAGTTATACATATACATATAGTCAACTATATTGATTTATTCCATCACCACATTCGAAAACAATCAGAGGAAATCAATAATTAGAAATAAGCATAAATTGACGCACAGGAATTACGAGTTTTACTCGATGGTTGAAACTGTCGTTAAAAATAATAGCCTATTTACCAACATAAACCGTACATGTAGACGAGCACAAAAAGGAAACCCTGTAATGTTCAAAGAACACCGCGTGAATCAAGGGACAGGAGATACGAATTGACATTCATTTCGAGTTTTTGAAGTCTGTAAGCCTCAGGAAAAACCTCTCCAGGCAAAGAGTTCCAGAGCTGAGCTGTTCTATTGAAAAAATATCCCTGAGCAAGAGAGGTTCGACAGGTCTCCAATTACACAACAAATAGGTGGGAGGTTTGCTCGAAAGTGGTTGACAATGTTTCTTGCTGAAAGGTTATACTTCGGATTTCCATTGTCTATATTCAGCGGTCCCCAAAGTGTGGGTCGCGACCCACCAGTGGGTCGCGAGGAAAATTTTGATGGGTCGCAGAACCTATGACGATTGACGAGACCAAATAACTGATATTGCAATGTCGTGACTACCACCTGCTCGGGGTAGCTATTTTTGAACTTGTGCCTGTCCAGTTCTCGCCGTTCCGCCGAGTGAATAACCTGTCAATGTCAATACGCTATGCATGGTTGTTGGTTAGTTTTCGTGTTGTGATCGTTTGTGGATTTAGTGGTTATTGTGTGTTTTGTGTAGTCGTAGCAATTGGAGTAGTTAAGCATTGTGGTTTTAAATTTCGTTATGGAAGCGTGGATTAAGACTGGTTCGTGTCGTAAAAGAGCGCAACCAACCGATGATGAGCCCTCAACATCCATTGAAACCTCTGCAAGTAATCCCACTGAAAATGTAAGTGTTATTACCACAAGCGTAAAACCAATAAAAAAGGCAAAAACAAGTTTCCGTAAATATTGCCCTGATTATCTGAAATATGGTTTTGTATTTTCGGGCACAGAAGATGAATCACTTCCCCAATGCGTCATTTGTTGCGAAATTTTAGCTAATGAGAGCATGAAACCATCTAAGCTTGAAAGACATTTATCAACTAAACACACAGAGTACAAAAGCAAACCTATTGAGTTTTTCAAAAACAAAAGGAAACAATTGTTAATGTCAAAATCAGTTATGACCAAAATATCAACGGGAAACCAAAACAAGCAAGCGACAATTGCATCATATGAGTTGGCTTTACTTATAGCTAAAAAAGGAGCTAGCCACACAGTTAGAGAGGACATTATTTTACCTGCGGCTAAAATAATTTCAAAAAATCTGTGTAGTGAGAAATTTAGTAAGATAATTGACGATATTCCATTATCAAGTACAACAGTGAAAAAAAGGATTGACAAAATGGCAGACAATGTGAAAAACGCCCTGATCACAGCACTTAAACAAAGCGACTTTTTTACGTTACAGCTTGATGAAAGCACCGATGTTGCTGGTTTGGCCAAATTATTGGCTTTCGTTCGATTTCAATTCAATGGGTCCATTGAAAAGGAACTACTTTTTTGTAAATCTTTGCCGTCCACAACCACAGGGGAAAAGATATACAAATGCCTGGACAACTTTATTAGAGATAATGCTATTGACTGGTCAAAATGCGTTGGTTTGACAACTGATGGGGTAGCAGCTATGTGGGGTAAATTCAGAGGATTAGTAGCGAAAGTAAGGGTTGTCGCACCTTTAGTGAAGTGGATCCATTGCAGTCTCCATAGAGAGGCGCTTGCCGTGAAAGGCTTGGGTGGAAAATTGAAGGAAACTCTGGATGATGCCGTGAAGCTTGTAAATTATATCAAGTCAAGGCCGAAACAATCCAGAATTTTCACTATTTTGTGTGACGAAATGGATAGTGAACACAGTCATCTTCTTCTACATTGTGAAGTTAGGTGGTTATCAAGAGGGAGGGTTCTTACGAGATTATTCGAATTGAAGGATGAACTGAGATTTTTTCTGATGGACAATGATTGTGAGAAAACATTGGCAGCTAAGTTTCTTGGACTTCTGAATAATGAATTCTGGCTCTTGAGGCTCGCTTATTTGAGTGATGTGTTTTGCTACCTAAATGCCCTCAATATGTCATTACAGGGTAAAGCCATAGACAAGTTCTACGTGCGAGATAAAATAGAGGCCACAATAAAGAAAACTGTCAGATGGCGAACTAAAGCGGATGAAAATAACTTCGAAAGTTTCTCAACAATGCACGAGTTCATGGAATCACATGATGTAACTGTGGACGAGGAAACAGCTACAGCAGTGAAGGAGCACCTGTCTTCATTAGTTTCCAATATCAGCTAAACGCAAATTTTTGATTATATTTTATTTAACGAAATGTCAGTCTCTCATATAAATAACCATGTATAATTTTTAGGTACCAATTATTTACTTAGTAGAGCCAACAATACATTCTCTGGGTATAGCGTGTCATTTCAATAATTGTTTTTATTTTTAGGAACTACTTCCCTAAAATTGATGGCAAGTTATTATGGATGAGGAATCCATTTGACGAGGACAATTTAAAAAATGTAGCATTGACATCTGCACAAGAGGACAATTTGATTGAACTTTCGTGTGATTCAACTTTGAAGAGTGTTTTCAAAGAAACAAGCCTTATCTCATTCTGGATCAACGTTAAGACTGAATATCCGGAGATATCCAAAATGGCACTAATGGAACTCATGGGATTCACGACAACCTACTTATGTGAACGATCTTTTTCAAGTTTAGTGTTTTTTAAAAATAAGTACAGAAACAGGCTTTGTGTGGAAAATGACTTGCGATTGAAATTGTCAACCTTCGATCCTGACATTGAGGAATGTTTATACTTATAACTGTAATAAATATCAAAAGTGTATTACAACTTTAATCAATCTTTTTGTAATTTACACTTATATATGTATATATAGTGGGTCGCGAAATATATGGAATTGAGAGTGCTGGGTCGCCGAGGGAAAAAGTTTGGGGACCGCTGGTCTATATCATCAACTCTATTGAAAAAATACAAATCAAGTAAGAAAATCAAATCAAAATCAAATTTTTGATCAATCAATCCCTAATTTCATTATTGACCAAAAATTTTATTTTGATTTGATTTTCTCACTTGATTTCAATCCTTCCGTTCTTAGCAACAGGATTCAATTGAGTTAATAATATTACACAAAGTCCGAACTATTACCATTCAGCAGAGGGGTGGAAATTCTGTACTCGTCGAGTCATTCGTGTAGATATTGCCAATGGTGGAACGATTGATAACAATCCAGAGGAGCACCGACCGTGAAAATATCTGTAGAAGAGAGACAAGCCTCTGGCCTTTCTACGATGTTCCAATGAAGTGAGCGAGTCTGTGAGTGAAGAATCATCAAAAAATCGAATTGCTTTTTTTCTGAATAGAATTGAGAAGTTTCAATGAATGTTTTGGCACAGAATAGTAATACGCTACGCTTTATAGCGTATTTCTATTCTGTGGTTTTGGTGCCGAGACCCACATAAGAAAACCATATTCCATGACGGCCGTATCTGTGCCTTGTAGATCATCAGAAGCTGACGTGAAGATAAGTATTTCTTACCACGAAATAGAAGTCCTAGCTTCAGCGATCGATCTCACATGGTTTTTCCATGAGAGATTATTACTGATCGTAATTCGCTAGCATCAAGATACTATAATTTTTAGGAATAGTTACTCCTGACATCTGAATACTAGATGATGATAGAAAGGCTTTTTTTGAGAAGAGACATGTCTGGGTTTTTCCAGCATTGCATTCCAACAAGTTGATGTTACCCCATTCTATAATTTTCGCAAAATCATCGTTACTTCTATCGACGTTCAGGCCTCTCTGTATTCTTGTTTTACGTGCTGATATAGGAACTCTGGAAGAGAAATTAGTATGAAGAGTACTGTCGTCAAACTATGCACTGAACAAGATGTTTTACCCAACAAATCATTGTTATGAAGCAGAAACAAGGTGGGTACCAGAACTGACCGTGTGGAACACCTGCATTTATTGAGAAAATCAGACGATACTCCAACAACTACTTGCACACAATTGAGGAGGTGAATCATAAGACGGTAGTTTAGAACACTTCTCGATCTTTGATGGCGAAATCCGTATTGTCGATCATTAGTTATATTCCTGATTTCTCCAGATATCTGATAAACTTCATATTGATTGCTTTTTCCATAAGTTTGGAAATTATAGAAAGGCAATGCAATAGTTCTACAGTAACAAGGCAGAGTTTTCTCCTAGCTGAACTCTGGCTGTTCTTGTGAAGTTTAACTACAAAATGGACCTGTATCTCCGAAGATAGATGTGACCGTTAAAAATATTATTTGGATTTTTTGTAGAGGATACCCAATTACGTGATATCCACAAAAGGAAATTTTAAAATTCATATGCTCACTGCGACCGAATTTTCATCTTTTTTCAAAAAATTGTCAGGAGAGAAAAGACTAATTCCTATTCTGAATCGAGAGTTTCCCGACTCATGGAAGCCTTTTCGTGCGAAAGTTGATTGGATTTTCATGTACTTATGCTGGCATCAAGACTCTGTGATGAAGAACAAACTCTTGAAAATAATGTGAAGTGTACAGAAACTAATTTCAGTGGCGATATTTTGTCGTGCCATTTGAGGATGTTATGTCAAATAAAAATATCTGAAAAAACTCCTTTCAGAATGATAAATTCGTCCTGTAAATATCTGTCAAAGTAGTATTTAAAAAAAAAAGAACTTTTATTTTTGCGCCTCATCAAATATAATTGGTAACTTGGTTAAGTGGGTATACGACCTTCAAGTATTTTTCGTTCCTGTCACCGGTTAATTTGGGTAAAATAAACAATATTTTTAACAGCAGTAAATAACCTCTGCTCGATATATTCAATTTCAACAGTGTTTGTAATTCCCGCAATTGTGTTTGTATAATATACGAATACCTATAAAGAACCCCACATTACAGAAATCTCACATTGTTGAAATAAATAATCAGCACTTACGTTTGTTGAAGAATTCAATACATCAACTCTGAAATATTCCTATTCCTGAAAGACAGCAGTCACCAACAATCCGCCAAACTACACAAGTTTTACACTCAAACTAACCGAACTGGGGCCATGGACTCTAAGACTAACCCATAAACGACGTCGAGTCGGTCATGAGGATGAGTAGGCTCCGATAAAAAAAAGAAAAGCATGTTTTCACTCGCATTCAGGTTGGTTTGGTGCGCTGTTCGTTCAACGTATGTGTTCCTACGTTTAGACATTTCGTATATTAACAAAGCGCAGTTATGAATAATGCAATCAATTCATTCCTTGTCGACCTTCTGCGAAACGTTTTTTGTTTGTTTTATGATTTTGATATAACACAGCAGACTACCGGATGTTCGTTTTTAACGATTCATTACCAAATGTTGGAAACGCAAATGAGGAAACGGCAATTACATGATGTTTATATTTCAATTCATTGTGAATAAGAGTAAAACCGAAACGTTCCATTTCTCTCTCAAGAAGTATTTACAATGTGATTGGAAATATTTTTTTCTTTCAATAGAAATTTTGTCATTCTGATAGATCACCGAATTTGGATGAATCTTCATTTGAAAATCGAAAAAAAATCGCGTTTTTTTAATTTGGCCACACTACTGAATTAATTTGTTAGTCATTAAAAAAATTGTAGAGAAATACATTTTGAAAAATATGCCATTTAGTTGCAGTAATTTCATCGAAACTGTTCATAATAAAAAAAATAAAGGAATGGTGTAATTATTCAGAATTTTGCCAATTTATTATGAAACGACATCATTTTCAAATTTTCTCTGCTTGATAACTTTTTAATAATGAAAAGATTCTTATGAAATTCTGGACAGTGATGAACCAAAACCGTCTGAATCCTCTGGAGTAGTCAGAATTTTGCTGGAAGTTGTAAAATGGAATTGATCGCATAATTAAAAATGTTCTCAAATTTCATTTTCTTATAACAATTTTAATGGTGAACGCAGTTTAACGTATTTTCGACAAACTATTCCAGAACAAAGACCATATCAGACCAAAAGTGTATAAACAGGTAACCCTAGTCTTCAGATTTAGTATCAGTTTGCTCCACCTGAAGATGCAAAGCTTGTTAGCGAAACGCGCGTCAAGTGCAAAAATATCAGTTCGGTGCTAGGGTTATTAATTGATCTGTAGAAAAAGTTTCAACTTTCACACCGAATTTTCCGATCTCATCCTTTATTCAAAACTATGTGGTTAGACTTTTCAATAATGATCGCTAATAATTTATTTCGCATTTTGATTTTTTAGTTAGATTATTTCCCTCAATGTGGATTACCCATGGGAACGTTGAAGGCTAGACTGCTTCAACAGATATTTTCAGCGATTTATTGAACTACACCTTTTCAACCGATTGAACTTATTAAAATAGCTGGATTTTGGCTCACTTCTCTATATTGTTTCTGCGTTCAATTTCAGAGTTTTCTGGGTTCACATTTATTCTGGAAATAATCTCAACATGTATCTCTCCTGCACCAAGGTCAATGGACCAAAATGCGTGCATTTCCATAAATTTCAAAAGTTTGATAAAATACGAAGAATTTTTTTTTATTTCGAAATTAAAATTGACGTGGCTGAGCATTCCACTAAGACAAGTAAAGCTACATGTATACTTTTCGTGGGATCACTCTGATATGAGCATTTTTTCAATTAGTGCATTTCAGTTCTCGAATGAGGTCCTGATAGATATATGTTTTTGAAATTTATGTTTTCTGTAATCCATTTTCCAAATTATATTTCCGGATCAACATAAACTAATCTAAAGCTAACAATAATAATACTCACAATAACGTTATTATATAAAATTAGTTCAACAACCACTGAGGGCACAAATATATTTATTATCTAAATATTATGGCACAGGTATATTTATAAATGATTACAGTATCTTATCTTCTGTTTATATGGGAACTGGCCTATCTCCTACATCTTCACACAAGTACCATCCATCGCCACAAAAAAACATTTGTTTATATTCATAATATTTAGTATCAAAGTCTACGGTTCCGATATATGTACAGAATTTTTTCCGAAATCTAGGAAACTATGACATTCCAGATGAAATTTCTTAAAGAAAAAGTCAAGATTTCCCTATACTTTAAGAAAATGATATTTCCTTACAGTAGCTAGTGTTCTACATAAATGATTGAAAACAGTTTCCATAGTAACCCAAGTGATTTTATTACGAATTTCAAAGCACCACTTATTTGTGGATGAAATTTTCCGCGTGTTAGAGACACACTGTATTTTTTGACAAAATACGTCATTGAACAAAAAATTGAATAATAGTTAGGAGTTGTTTTTGAAAAGTTGTTATTCTGATTGATTTGTCAATTGAAGACTGAATAAAAATCTAGTCGAAATTTCCTTTTTATCGTGTCGAATTCATTGGAAAAATTACATTGGTCCTTCGAGTTACCCAAGAACGCGCTATGGAAGAGTTCAACGCCAAAGGATGTGGTAATAGCAATGCTGATCTTCGACGAAGTAGCCGAGTCAACAAGGGTGTTCCGCCGAAAAGATTTGATGAACACGATGAAGCTGATCTCAAAATGAAAGTTAATTCTACTGGTAAAGCTAATGCCAATACTATGATGAAAACATTCAAAAGTGACGCAGATTTAATTCATTCGGTTAATGATCTTCCCAAGAACGAATGCCCACTTGTTCAGTCCCACAGAAGAAATACCAGATCTGACATCGTACTCCCTCTTAGTCGCCAGTTTTCTAGATCAGTTTTAATGAACGAAAAAGCAGTCCAGCCGAAAACGTCTTGTAGCTCAAGAAAAAACGAAACTATTTCATCTAGAAAGTCAAGTATTTCGAAAATAAATCTCGAGCTTAAACTAATTCAACAACAGAAAGTATTTGACGAAGAGGAGGTTCAAGAAAAATTAAAAGCTATCGAAAGAAGGAGATACAATGCAATGAGAGAAATTGAACTTCAGAAAAAACTTATAGAGACAAGTAATGAGAGTAGTGAATTAGAATCAATTTCCTCACAAAACATGTATCAAGACACAAATTTCATGAATTGTTGGCTAGAAAATGCTGAAAAATGTATTCAAATCAAAGAAGGTGATGCAGATAATGGAGAAATTACCTCTTATACTTTCGAAAATAAGTTGAAAACGAAGAAATCGGACGAGTATCATTTATCTTCAGAGCGCTATAACATTCAATCCGATTTCGGGGGCGGTGGAGAAAGAGATACTGTTTTCGACATTGCAAAACGTTGTATCGAAAATACTGCCAACACTAACAAACTGTTGCTGAGACAAAAAGTAAGAGATCTCATACATTTTTCTGGTGAGCTTACGGACTGGCCAATTTTCTACAGTGAGTTCAAAAGGTCAACAGAACAATATGATTTGACAGATGATGATAATTTAGTTCGCCTCGACAGAGCCCTCAGAGGAAAAGCCAGGGAAACAGTGAAAGCTCTTTTGATTTCCCCTGATAATGTACCTAGAATTCTCAAGATGCTCGAGATGAACTTTGGCAGACCAGAGTGGATTGTACTCTCACTGATGGATAAAGTCAAGAAAATTGGATATGTTCGGGAAGACCGATTAGAGTCATGTATTTCCTTTTCAAATGCACTTAGTAACATGGTTGTTACAATGAAAAATGTCAACTCTTCACTTTATTTGTTCAACCCAGAGCTACTGTCTAATTTAGTGGAGAAACTTCCTCCAATACAGAAATACAATTGGGGAAAAGTAAAATACCAAAAAGATATCCAGGGTATACCAACATCACTTGAAGATTTTTCAATTTGGTATGAAGAAGAGGTTAATTCCATGGCTTCTACTAGTAACCCATTTCAGAAGAGTAAAAACTTCGCTAAAAGGGAATCGGTAATGGTATCGAAGAAATCCATTCAAAATTAAGAAAATCCCAATAATTGTGTATTCTGCATGAAACCGGATCATATGATTGAAAAATGTCATGCATTCATCGAAAAATCCGTCTCAGAGAGAAGAGATGAAGTGCAGAAGCTCAAATTATGTTTCCTGTGTCTTCGAGAAGGACATTTTGCAAATAAATGCTTTCTTAAGTCCAGATGTGGAGTTAACAACTGTAAAGGAAGACACAGCAAACTTCTTCATGTTCCAAGAGATTGTGAAAGTGTCGGAGATCAACACTCTACAAACTCTCTCAATCCATCTTCAAACGAGTTTTGTGCCAAAGTTGACAATGGCGAGAGAAGTGCTCTCCTAAGAATAGCTCCTGTTTTGATACGTGGACCTGTCGGTGAAATAAAAACTTTCGCATTATTCGACGAAGGTTCGACATTGCTACGTTCTTCCCTTCCTCAAGGAAATAAACTCGACGGAAGGAAGAACTGAATGCCTTAACAGACCCTTGCTCAGTGAAGAAGGGGGTGGGTAAAGAAAACAAGAAGAGAAAGGACGTCGCCTGTATTGCTTCTTCAAAATGTCAATAAACAGATATATAACAAGGTGAACTGTGGAACGGTGCTTTCTTAATTTATTGATTGTTGATTCTTCTGACTACGGTAGGAAATTATCAAAGTTCATGAATCTGATCAGTATATGATTCTTTCAGGTCCTTTTAGTATATATACTTAAAGTTTACAGTACTTTCAATTTCATTATCAGCGATTAGTGAACTAGGTGATGAATTTCGATAATTTTGAATGAATCAGTCAAATAAACCTTATATTCAAGAGAGTGCTTATCTGTAAATGTCCCCGTTCGACGAAATAGCAGTTGTAGTAACAGCTGTCAGCACGACAAGATATCGGGGCCCTGCGAATCCTTCAAATCGACCTTGACATGAAGGGTGTCTCTGTAGGCTCCTTACTATCGACTGTGCAGTATAATGAGATTCGGAAGGACGCACACGTACGATACGAGGTAATGGTCAGAGGCCTAAAAATAAATATTACCTTGAGGAATTGTTTTCAGAAGAAGGCCCAAAAAGTAAAAGGCGGATGAGCGCATGCATAAATATGCCTGCAATTATATCTGAATATAACTAACCTGTGATATTGGTTGGCCTCGAAGTGATTGGGTAGGTATGCAAAATCTTATGAGAAGCAGTTGGAAATCCAATCCACAAAGGTGTGTGGTTTTTCAGAGAAACCGGACCACTTATTTTTCCAAACTTGTCTCGAAAGATTTCAAGGATAATCCGCATAAAACGATGCCAGAAGCTCCAAACCCTTGGACAGCTAGAGACTTTTCCTTTTCTTTTACCCAAAATTCGCTGGTGTATGTCAGAAGTGACAGACCAATTCGAAAACAATCACCAAGGCAAAATACAAATGAGAATCGTATAAGGTGATTTCCTTGAGCAGACAGATTGTGTTACGACCGATATACAGAAGATACTTCGATGCGAATCCACAAAAGCCAAACAAAGAAAAAGCGAGAAATGATGAAAGTACGAAAAGAGTCAGAATGCACACAAGGTAGCATAAAATTCAGCTCTGAATCGTTTACAAATTAAACATGTAACAACACCACCCTTCCCTGAAGAAAGTTTCGTAGAAACTTTTCATAACAACAGGATAATCATAACATGTCTTAAAAAAACGAAAGACTAAATAGTGCAACAAGAAAACGAAAACAAATTAGATATCAAATTTGATCTTTGTCTGGAGGGTGAGCTTTGATATCTTTGGCATTCCAAATTCCTACAGACTTATTATTCTCGTCTTGTAACTCGTAAGTCCATGGAGACACAATGCGAACAATTTTGAAAGGACCACTGAATTTTGGTGCTAATTTTTGTGTAAAATTCTTTGTTGCGTCAGATAACACATAATTCCGTTTCCAAACTAATTGATTGATTTTGAATTTTTCACTTCTATGCCTCAAATTATATGGAATCCTACTCCTTTCGTATGCGTTTTTCAAACGCCTCCTAATATCCGCGAACAATTTTCCCAACGCTATGAGTCGCTCGGGGTTGTCAGCCTGATTTTCAGGAACTTCATCGAATTCCAACCCGTTTAGTCTTACTTCACGACCGAAGTTGACTAAATTTGGGGTGACGCCCGTGACATCGTGTTTGGCAGAGCGAATTGCAGAAGCAACTTTTGCGAGGCACTTGTCCCAATTTCTTTGGTCCTCCGACACATAGGCACTAAGCATAGTCTTGATAACTCGGTGAACTCTTTCTACCGGATTTGCCTGTGGGTGGTAATTCGCGGTGTATCTGATTTTGATGAGATACTTGGCCATGCAATTTTTGAAAAGATTACTGGTAAATTGGGCACCATTATCAACAATAATTTTCTTGGGTGCACCGTATACTAAAATAACGTGATCCTCCATCCATTTCACGATACCAGTGGCCGTTGCTGAACGAAGAGGAAATAATAAAACATATTTGCTGAAACAGTCCATTACCGAAAAAATATACCGAAAACCAGCGACAGAACGTGGGAGTGGACCAACTAGATCAACACTCACTAGTTCCCACGGTCTCGTAGCTGAAACTTGAGTGGATAGCATTTGTCCGATTGGAGCTTTCTGTTCGGGTTTCGTCCGAATACATGTCGTACACTTTCGAATGTACCTTGAAACATCAGCTCTCAATTTTGTCCAATAGAACTTTTGGCAAATTCTAGCAACCGTCTTCGCCACTCCTAAATGCCCACATGTTGGAGGGTCATGGTGACTTTTTATGATATCTGATCTTTGACTGCGAGGTACAACAAGCAGCCATTCGCTGTTAGATAAGTCCGGATATGGAGCCCTTGTCTTTCGATAAAGTTTCCCATTATCGATCATCCATAACGGGTACTTTCTAGGAAACCTGGTGACATTCTCACACATTTTTTTGTACCATCTGTCAGTGGACTGTTCAGGTGCAACAACATGATCATCGATGATCTCCACGCAGGGAACAGCTCTAGACAAAGCGTCTGGCACCAGATGATCTTTTCCTTTGCGATGGAGAATATCGAAGTCATATTGTTGTAGCCTGAGTGCCCATCTGGCAATTCTCCCGACAGGATCTTTTATGTTAAAGAGCCATTTGAGACTGAAATGATCTGTGATGACTGTGAACTTTGTAGCTTCCAAATATGGTCGGAGTTTCTCCACAGCAAATAAAACAGCTAGGCATTCTTTCTCCGTTGTTGAGTATTTTCTTTCATTCTTTGTGAGCGAACGACTCAGATAACATATAACTTTCTCACCATCTGGGTGACGTTGAGAAAGAATAGCGCCGAGACCATAGTCAGAAGCGTCAGTTTCGACATAAAATGGTAGGTTGAAGTCTGGGCAAGCCAAAATAGGAGCAGATACGAGGTTCTGTTTGACAGATTTCAGTGCTGTTTCGCACTTTTCGTCCCAAATGAAGGGTCGGTTCTTCTGTGTTAGTTGGGTTAAGGGAGAAACAACCGAAGAAAACGAAGGGATGAAACGTCTGTACCAGGATGCTAGGCCAACAATCCTTCTGACCTCAGATATGTTTCGGGGAGTGGGTATGTTCAAGATTGCACTAACCTTCTCAGGATCAACCATGAGCCCGAACTCATTTACCACGTACCCCAAATAACGTAACTCTGAGCGGCAAAAGGCACACTTTTCCCTATTAAGAGTCAATCCAGCTTCGCTAATGCGTTTTATCACCTCACTTAACACCTCCATATGTTTCTCAAAAGTGGAAGTACAAATGATGACGTCGTCTAAGTAGACAAAGGTGTAGCTGTCAAGGTCAGCACCAAGAACACGGTCGATGAGCCGTTGCCAAGTAGCGGGAGCTGAGTGTAACCCAAACGGCATTCGCTTGAATTGAAAAAGGCCCCGGTTGGGTACGGTGAACGCTGTCAACGGGCGTGACTCCAAAGCCACAGGAATCTGCCAGTAAGCTGATTTGATGTCCAGCGTTGTTAAATAGCGACCGTCACGAAGCTTGTCTAATATCGCACTGACGTACGGTATTGGGTAAGCGTCAGGTGTACTAACAGCATTCAACCGCTTATAGTTGACGCAAAACCTCCATCGTCCATCATTTTTCTTCACCATAACAATTGGAGAAGACCAGGGTGAGTTGGATGGCTCAACTATATCCTTGGCTAACATTTCGTCAAGCTCCTCATTGACAATTTTTTGAAGAGCAGGGGAAATTGGGTAATACCTCTGTTTAATAGGTAGAGAAGTGGTATGTATCACATGTTCTACGAGATGTGTACATCCTAAGTTCTTACCCATACTAGAGAAAGCCACATCGATTGTCTCGTCTAGGATAGCCCGTTGTTTCAGATTCAAAGAGCTCATGTCCTGAATACCACAAATCTGAGGGTTATCCACCTGTATTTCAGATCGAAAGTTCCACTCTCCGGTGTACAGGTCTGGAATGATTTTCATTTGAGACCAAAAATCAATGCCCAGAATCAAGCCATGTGGTAGAGAAGGAACAACTAAGACATCCATCACCTGTACGCGATCCTGTAATTCAATTGGTAACGAAACCTGACCTAAACTTTCACAGGTCTGGCCATTTGCTACCGTGCAAACCTTATTAGGTGACCCATCCAATTTACAAATATGCCGAAGGACTTTCCATCCATATCCGCCTAGGATAGTTCGCGATGCACCGCTATCAAGCAGAGCTAAAAATTGTTTACCAAGAATACAAACATTCAAATACGGTCTCTGGTCATTTCTTGCATGAGCAATGACAAAATCTAAAATAACTTTTCGAGTGCCGGGATTGTGGAAGGGCGTTGTTGATTCGCCCTGTAGATGCGATGACAACCGACTTACTGTCTCGCAATTCGCGAGTTTTTTGAACAATTTCCACAACTTTTACTTGTCACATCCTCACGCCCACATTTGAAACAGAATAAGCGTCTTGGTTTTTCACATTTCCGGAACCTATGGCCAGTACCATTACAGTTCCAACAATTCAACTGAGCCTTATTCTCTTCAACAGAAACCAACACATCTGATCTTTTCTGGAGACGTTGATCCGAATCAACAACAGAAACCGCAGCATTTGTTGGCCTTCTGTAAGCTAACTCTGGCTCAAGTAATTGTCTTACATTCGTGGGAGGGGGACAAAACCGTTGAATGCGCCATTCAGTCTCTTCAATAGCTCGTGCAAGTTGAAGTAATTCCGACAGTGAACTAACCGATTGCAAAGACAAGCGACTTTGAATATATGGCAATAAATTCCGTCTAATTATTTGAATACGACTTTGTTCATCTGGTATTTGTGATAATTTTCGAAATAAATTCTCCATTACCGATATAAAATTTATGACTCTCTCTTGCGCCCCTTGAGTCCTTCGGCGAATTTCATCCCATAAGGACTCCTCATAATCCATAGGTTGGAAGGCAACACGCAACTTCTTAGTGAGATCATCCCATGATGAAAATTGCCCCATTCGATACCAAAGAAGTGCATCCTTGGTGAATAGCTCAGGAGCGGACTGAAGAAGTCTCTCCTTGGGCATGCCACGAGACAATCTCAATTCTTCGACGCGTTCCAAAAACGTTGTAACGCTCGAAATTCCATCATACTGTAAACGCCAACGACTGATATCGAATTTAGAAGAAGTGTCATAAACACGAATCGGTGAGTGATTTCTAACCTCATGTGGTCTGCTTGCAGAATAATCACCATCAAGGTGGTCTAACTGCAGATGTCTCAATCTATTTGAGTAATCGAAAGATGAATTATTGGTTTCGTGAAAATAGTCCCGATTGTAATTCCTATGAGTCCCGTCTTCAATTTCGTCTCGGAACCTTACGGAAGAGTTATAAGTGGCCAAGTTCACATTTCTGCCTTTCATAGGTTCAGAAGAATAAGGTTGAAAGTCTACTAGATTCTGAACTAATGAATCCGACTGACGTCCTCTTGGTTCGAATCTTTCACGTGAACTCGAAACGATATTGCTGCCAACGTGTCGTTTCGATGATTCGATTTCCGACGGTTGGTGAACTTCAATGGGAACACAGTCTTCAGAGAAAAATCTCTGAGAGGACCTTTTTGCTGTAACATCGGATAAACCTTCTCGGTCTGGAAGTGAATTTACACCCGATGAGCGGTATGGTTGAATTGATAAAGAAGAATTTGTTCGTTTCTCAGAGTTTTTTGGTGAATGACAATCCGGACAACCCCTGCTATATATTTGAATATTCGACCGTTTCACCTCTTTCGAATCGCTATTACGTGAAAATTGACTCGTATCATCTTGTCGTTCCATTACATCACTGCGCTCTATGTTTGCTAGATGAAATGCAGATGGAGACTCGAGTGAAGGGATATTTTCTGAATCATCTATTTCAGGGTTCTGTTCGATATTATAAACTATCCTATTTTCTCTATCTATTGCTGGTAAAAGAATCGGACCATTTACAGGAGGTATTTCCTCGTCCATTAGAGATTGGTTAGCTTCTGGTGATAACGGTATATCATCAGTTATCAAGAATCCCTCTACCGCAAGGGTAACATCCGCTAGTTGTTGCTTGCAAATATTATTCAGTTTGAAACGTCGAATCTCTGAAAATGAATCACATTGAATTCTTTGTAACCGCATACTCAGATGGAGAAGTCGCGAATATATTCTTTTGAATTCATTGCCCCTATTATTATAATCGAAATTTTTGATACACGTGGCTAAATCACTCAGTTTACGCTCGCATATGTCTAACTCAATAATAGGTGGCAATTTAGAAACTCGAGGTGGTCCCTTTCTATCAGAGCGTTCTAATGCCAAAGCATGTCGCAGCTCAGCCCTCTTCTGATCAACGGTACCGGTTATCGGTAATCCACGAATTTCTAGTTCGTATGTGATTTCGTCACCAAGAAGTCTATTAACCTCCATTTTATAATCAGAGATATATGTATAACCACTTACTATCAAGTATTATATTTATTGTATGCAACCTGGTTGCACCCCTATCCTAACTTACCTGAAGGAAAAAAATAAAAATCAAAAATAAGATGCGATTTGATATTCCAACTAATATCAAAATAACCTGAACAGTTTGCCTCAATGCTCACCAAGTCCAAATTACCATTTGAACGCTATATAAAATTAAAAAAAAATAGCTTGAATCACCCTGTATGATGTCATTTCCAAAAATGTCATTCGCTTGAGAAAAAAAAATGTGGAAATCTATTAGCCTATCGATGAAACGAAAAAGCTTTCGAAGTTATCCAAAGGAACGAATAACTGAAAGGGAATATGCGAACCAGCCTTCAGTGACTCCAGGAATAAAAACTTCTGTCGTAAATCGAAGAGAGAGAAACTAATAATTGCAGAGATAACCTGTGTGAGTGTCTAATGCAATTGCAATAAGAAAAAGTTTCAAATTATTGATTTTTACAGTTATTTTCAATGAATCATTTCATCACCATCCACAGTTCACTACTCAAAACTCCAAAATCAAAGGAAGAAAAATCCACCCTTATAGAAATGAACATTGGGCGCCAACTTGCTACGTTCTTCCCTTCCTCAAGGAAATAAACTCGACGGAAGGAAGAACTGAATGCCTTAACAGACCCTTGCTCAGTGAAGAAGGGGGTGGGTAAAGAAAACAAGAAGAGAAAGGACGTCGCCTGTATTGCTTCTTCAAAATGTCAATAAACAGATATATAACAAGGTGAACTGTGGAACGGTGCTTTCTTAATTTATTGATTGTTGATTCTTCTGACTACGGTAGGAAATTATCAAAGTTCATGAATCTGATCAGTATATGATTCTTTCAGGTCCTTTTAGTATATATACTTAAAGTTTACAGTACTTTCAATTTCATTATCAGCGATTAGTGAACTAGGTGATGAATTTCGATAATTTTGAATGAATCAGTCAAATAAACCTTATATTCAAGAGAGTGCTTATCTGTAAATGTCCCCGTTCGACGAAATAGCAGTTGTAGTAACAGCTGTCAGCACGACAAGATATCGGGGCCCTGCGAATCCTTCAAATCGACCTTGACATGAAGGGTGTCTCTGTAGGCTCCTTACTATCGACTGTGCAGTATAATGAGATTCGGAAGGACGCACACGTACGATACGAGGTAATGGTCAGAGGCCTAAAAATAAATATTACCTTGAGGAATTGTTTTCAGAAGAAGGCCCAAAAAGTAAAAGGCGGATGAGCGCATGCATAAATATGCCTGCAATTATATCTGAATATAACTAACCTGTGATATTGGTTGGCCTCGAAGTGATTGGGTAGGTATGCAAAATCTTATGAGAAGCAGTTGGAAATCCAATCCACAAAGGTGTGTGGTTTTTCAGAGAAACCGGACCACTTATTTTTCCAAACTTGTCTCGAAAGATTTCAAGGATAATCCGCATAAAACGATGCCAGAAGCTCCAAACCCTTGGACAGCTAGAGACTTTTCCTTTTCTTTTACCCAAAATTCGCTGGTGTATGTCAGAAGTGACAGACCAATTCGAAAACAATCACCAAGGCAAAATACAAATGAGAATCGTATAAGGTGATTTCCTTGAGCAGACAGATTGTGTTACGACCGATATACAGAAGATACTTCGATGCGAATCCACAAAAGCCAAACAAAGAAAAAGCGAGAAATGATGAAAGTACGAAAAGAGTCAGAATGCACACAAGGTAGCATAAAATTCAGCTCTGAATCGTTTACAAATTAAACATGTAACAACATGTTCCATGATCGACAATAGCCTAGCGGATAAATTGAACCTGCATGGTACCGTCGCTCCTCTGTGTTTTCAGTGGACAAATGGCATCACTCATTTCGAAGACACATCGAGAAAAGTCTCTATGAATATTTCTGCAGATACAAAGAAGCCAACCTTCTACCGTATGGAGAACGTTAGAACCGTTGGAAATTTGAGTTTGCCCAATCAAAGAGTTGATGTCGAAAGATTATGTAGATCATATCCATACTTAGACCGTCATGTACTGAAAGCTGTTGAGAATGCTAAACCTGAAATTCTTATTGGTCAGGATAACTGTGGTCTCATCATACCACGACAAGTTATCCAACCAAGAATAAACCATCCTATCATGTCGAAATCGAAGTTAGGTTGGACAATTCACGGGGCAGTCAACGGCAGTTCCAGATATGATGAAAATGTTCATGCTAATCTATGTTGTCGTAATACTAGTGATGAAGATCTTCATCTCCTTGTGAAAGAGAGTTTCAAACTTGAAGCTTTCGGTTTGAAAGTGAACGAGAAAACGATAATTTCAGCAGAAGACCGAAGAGCCTTAGAAATTATGGACAAAACAATCAGAAAAGTTGGAAACAGGTACGAAGTTGGTCATCTTTGGAGAAGTGAAACTGTTATTCTTCCTGAAAGCAAACCGAATGCTCTAAAACGACTCATCTGTATGGAGAGGAAAATGAACCACGATCCCGAATTTGCCAAGCAATATCGTGAAAAGATTCAGGATTACATCAACAAGGGCTATGCCAGAAAATTAGAAGCTAACGAAATTATGAAACATCCAAAAAGTTGGTATTTACCACATTTCGCAGTCTGGAATATCAACAAACCAGGAAAAATAAGACTTGTATTTGACGCAGCAGCAAAGTCTCATGGATGTAGCCTAAATGATTACCTTCTTCAAGGTCCGGATTTCGTCCCATCGTTAGTATCAGTTTTATGGCGATTTAGGCAAGGGAAAATCGCGTTCAGTGGAGATGCCCGGGAGATGTTCCACCAAGTGTTGATTAGGAAAGAAGACAGATGCTCGCAACGCTTTCTTTGGAGAGAGGAAGAAAACATTGGTGGAAATCCTGATGTATACGAGATGAACGTGATGGTATTTGGCATAGTTTCTTCTCCATTTGTTGCTCAGTATATAAAAAACAAAAATGCTGAGAGTTTTGAACTCGAGTTCCCTGGTATAACCCGAGCTATGAAGCAACAACACTATGTTGATGATTACTTGGACTCCTGTTCTACTGAGGAGGCTGCTATTCGACGTGTGAGAGAAGTAATCCACGTGCATGGGAAAGCTGGATTTGAAATGGTCAAATGGATCAGTAATTCCAGAGCAGTGCTCGATTCCATACCAGAGTGTCTTCGAGCTAATCCAGAAAATAATATGAAAATCGATTCACAGAATTTGGAGAGAACTCTCGGATTATCTTGGTCTCCCCAAACTGATCATTTCACATTCCCTCTGAGTTTTCATAAAATTCCCATTGAAATATCAAGTGGAACAAAGATACCGACAAAACGAGAAGTTCTTCGTATAATCATGTCAGTGTTTGATCCAATTGGGTTTTTAGCACCTTTGATCATCAAGGCGAGAATATTGATGCAGAACATTTGGAGAAGTCGTATCGATTGGGACTCAGACATACCTGAGGGTTTGGTTATGACATGGCAGAAATGGCTACAAGAGCTTCAAGAGTTGTCGCCAATAAAGGTCAATAGGTGTTATTTTCCTAATTTGCCTTCTGTGGAGAAAGTTGATTTGCATATGTTTTGTGATGCAAGCGACAAGGCGTACTCATCGGTGGCCTACTTCAGAACACGGAGCTCTTATGATAATGAAATCTATACCAGTTTTGTTACTGCCAAATTCAAGATTGCCCCTATTAACCAACAAACTATTCCAAAATTGGAACTTCAAGGAGCCATACTAGCATGCAGGTTATCCAGAACAATATGTAGTCAACTAGAGTACAAAATTGAGGAGATTCATTACTGGACGGATTCAATGGTTGTTCTTAAGCAAATACGTTCAGAATCGACAAGATTCCCTATGTTTGTTTCTTGTCGAGTCGGGGAAATTCACGAATGTACAGATTTGTCGCAGTGGCATTGGGTGCCATCCGAATTGAATGTTGCAGATCAAGCTACAAAGGAATTGAAAACATTGAATCTTCACTTAAACGGGAGTTGGTTTTGTGGGCCATCATTCTTGAGACATCCGAAAGAATTCTGGCCAACAGAGCCCAAATGTACGAATGACGAAGATGATCAATTGATATTTTTAGTCGATGACCATACAAGAACAAATATTATGGACTTACCTGACATCATGAGATTTTCCAAACTAAACAGGCTAATTCGTGCAACCGCTTGGATTCTACATTTCCGGAAAGTTATTTCCAAACCCAAAAATGAAAGACCGAAAACACTTTTTTTGGAGATTGAAGTGTTAGAAGAAGCATACACGATGTGGACAAGAAAAAGTCAGCATGACTATTTCGATGAAGAAATAAGACTACTAGAAAAAGAAAAACCGATAACGAAAAATAGTCGTATTTATAAATTGAGTCCTTTTTTAGGCCATGACGGTATCATTCGCCTCAAAGGAAGATTTCCTGAGATAGATGGACTCGGCTTAGACTACCATTCCAGAAATCCCGCCATATTGGATCCTAAACATAGATTCACAGAACTGTTAATACATCACTATCACCAACAAGTGGGTCATGTTGGAATCGAAACAGTAGTCAATAATCTACGAGTTAAATATTGGATTCTACATGTTCGTGCAGCGGTGAAGAAATGTTTTAATTCTTGCCAAGTATGTAAAATTCGAAAATGCCAACCAATACCTCCTGAGATGGGTATGTTACCAGCCCAGCGACTAGAGTCGTTTGTATTTCCATTTTCGTATGTAGGAATCGATTTCTTCGGCCCAATGACAGTATCTATTGGTCGAAGGATAGAAAAGAGATACGGCGTGTTATTCACTTGTCTCACCATAAGGGCCGTGCACATTGAGATAGCTGCTTCATTAGATACCAGTTCGACAATACTTGCGATTCGACGATTCATGTCCAGGAGAGGCCAACCGAAGCAATTCATCACTGATAATGGCACGAACTTCGTTGGAGCTGAACGTGAACTAAGGGAATGGGTACAATCCCTAGATCAAACAAAAATTTTGGATGAATTGACTTCAAAAGGAGTTTGCTGGAAATTCAATTCCCCTGCTGCACCGCACATGGGAGGTATTTGGGAACGTATGGTACGTTCAATCAAGACGGCCCTAAAAATCACCCTCAAGAGTATCAATCCCAAAGAAGAGGTTCTAAGCACGTTGCTGAGTGAGGCAGAATATACTGTAAACTCTAGACCTTTAACACATATATCTGTCGATCCGTATGAACCAGAAGCAATCACGCCAAATCATTTTCTCCTCCTCAGACCAGGTGGTATCAGGAGCTATCATGAGAATGAAATCCTCAATACTTCAAGTAGAAAGCAGTGGCGAATAGCTGAAGCTCTGGCCAATTCATATTGGAGACGCTGGGTCCTAGAGTACAGACCTACCTTGATCCAACGACAAAAGTGGCATTCAAAAAGCAGCCCAATCCAGGTAGGCGACGTGGTTGTTATTGTTGATGAGAAAGCACCAAGGAATGAATGGCTCATGGGCAGAGTAGAAGAAGTGTACCCAGGCAAAGACGGTACTGCGCGGGTAGCGAAAATCAAAACGAAGAGGGGCCATTTCACGAGGCCTGTTGTGAAATTATGCATTTTACAAACAATCGACCACTAGAGAAGATCCCAGTTCTTCACGGGGTGGAGAATGTTAGAGACACACTGTATTTTTTGACAAAATACGTCATTGAACAAAAAATTGAATAATAGTTAGGAGTTGTTTTTGAAAAGTTGTTATTCTGATTGATTTGTCAATTGAAGACTGAATAAAAATCTAGTCGAAATTTCCTTTTTATCGTGTCGAATTCATTGGAAAAATTACACCGCGATTTTATCAAAATTAAGAATTTTAAACGATTTGCGTTGCCGAGTCTCTGCTTGCGCCTCAACTTAGCAATCTTCACAGTCGTTTGTTCTAAATGGATTTGTTTTCTTGTCATTCCATGGATTCTCAATGATTGGTAAATGGAACTGGAGATGACTCTTCTTGTAATTTTGAAATCTGAGCATGCTATGGAGTACAAAAGACGGTATATCGATATTATTTCACCATACCTGATCAAGAATTTTATAAATTCATAAAATGACTGACAAATTTTTGATTCCATCAAAAATCCGATAAAAAACAAAAAGTGAATTATCGGTTTTGTTATATATATATTTCATTTATAATTTTTTGTGTAGTTTGAAGTATTTTGAAATTACGCTGTGGCAGTTTTCTGTTAATATTTGAAAATTGAATATGGATCTGGAGGATTCTGCATATTGTTCCATATTTACCTGAAAATTTCATTGTCCAATATTTTTCAAACGATTAGATTGGAAACTTAGCAGCCTCGTATCGTCTCAGATTGCTTTCACGTATTATACGGTTATTGTCCAGAGCATGATGTATAGTAGTTTTCACAATAAATGGTATTGACTGAAGGATTATAATAAAACCAATTAGACCCTTAACTTGTAAAATCCGAGATGCACATCATAAATGTAAAAGGACCGGATTCAGGTAATTTTGTTTCTCAGAGAGGGATTGTAGAGGTAGAGGATTACAGCTTACACTTCTTGCTCATTTTAGTCTTTGTATTTCATTGAAAGTGTTCACTTGTGTTACGGCGTGCAATAATTTTATAACATTTATTTGTTATTACAGACATCAATAGCAAAGGTTTTATACCCCAACGTACAGAATAGGCAGTATGTGGCGTCCGTGAATAAAAAGTAAGTGCTTCTTCCAGTGGTTCGTTAAAGAAGAATCACTAACTTGTGACGCGAAAATCATTAAAAAAAATGTGTATAGTTCCTCACTTCAGCAAGGATATAACGCGGGTGCTGCAGCAAAAGTAACCAGTAATTTGACGAAGGTGCCTCTTACTTCAGTTAGACGAATTGTTGAAAATTCCATGGAATCAAGAAAAGAGCGTGAAGATTCCGGTGTCATAAAAAGTCTAGACGATAGCGACACTGAACTAAATATAGAATAGAATTGTAACATTTAAATAAATTACTTGTATATCTCCTACAGAATGCAAAATTCAAATTTCTTGAGTTCGACCCTGTAGCACATTTGCATCTTTTACCAGATGATTTTCTACACAATGGGATTAAATCGGGTAGTTTATTGCAGTTAATAAGCCAATACCATTTACTGTGAAAAATACTATACGACACTAAACTTTTCTATCTACACAATGTTCACTTTCTTTGGTTCATTTTTTGAAATGATATCAAAGTTGAGTTATCGGAAATTTTTCCTCAGCCCTGATCAGGCAAAGATAACGTGACCATGCAGCGAGACATTCCTGCTTTCAGGCAGTTTGTCGCTAAAAAAAATATGATTTTTCTCCCTTATAGCGTCCGTAACCTGCTTGAAAAATGACAAGAAAGAGAAGCTGCTGTTGACCAACAGAATGTGAAAACTACGGCTACTGGGTTTTCTAAAACAAGTAACAAATAAAAATATTTGGAGCAGTAGTGTCAATTCAACACAGAACTAGGAGTGTTCGGATGGCCTACGTGGAAAGAGGTACAGAAAGTGCTGGATTCAATGAGCTCGCAAAGGTTTATTAGCAGCAGCCAGGATACGAGAGATTTTGACGAGCTTTCACTTATTTTCGAAAATATAAATGGTCACGTTAGGCAAGGATCATTGTGAGAAAGTATTTACTTCAGGAGCCTGTTATAAAAAAGTATGAGCATTGTACCGTAGGAGAAATATTCCTCCTGTAGGTACTAGACTTGTACTTTTATGAAAGAGAGCCCCGACTCCGAAGTTATGAGTAATTTTATATTCGAGAACAGCATATTCAGCAGACATTTTCGAAAAACTTTTATGCAATTGATTCTTAATGAAATTCAGGAGATATGACAATTTTGAAACGGGGTAAAAACCCTGAAATTTCTGCTGTTCTATCTGCAGCCACTATTTCAATTTCCTGAGTTGATTCTGGACTGGTAATTCATAGTGCTCTACTGCTCCGATAAATCGTTTTCAGATAGAAATTTTCCTTGTACTTCATTTTTCGTATCTCTTCCTCTAATATAAACACTAATACTTTATGGATTCCAGTATTAATTTTTTCAGAATGTGTGCAAAAATGATTAGGTAGGTATGCATTATGCAAAACAGTTTTATTGAAATGTCTTGTTCCTGAGTTATATTGGCATCTGCGAAAGTAATAGACCTTATAAAATACCTGAACTGGCTGTCACACCACTTTCCCTTTCAAAATGCATTCAAATCTATGCAAAATATATTAAAGAGATACTATGAACGATAGATTCTTGTTTGGCAAATGGCTTCATTATATTCATTTCCATGCGCACCGGAATATAGGAAGTGTTTAGACCCCCGCTAACGTCAAGACTCCACAAAAAGGTTCACTTGAAATTTCGTATTAATTTTTCTAGCCATTACCGGCCTAGTAGTCATATTGTCAACTCCGGCATTGTAATTTCTTTAGAGTAAGATGGAAGTAGGTTGGAAAATTTTAGTTTTTTCAATGCTATTTTCAACTTGTGTATAATCGAATATTGGTGTTTTTTATGCATTTTCATTCGCTTCATTGGTTACAATATGGTAAAGGTTTATTTGAGCTCCATTACTTGGTTTTTATTCGAGTTTCAGGATGAAAACTGATTATTGTTGAAGAAGGTAGAATATGTTGTGAAGGGCATGCAACGAATGAAAATCGCGTGTGGCCGGAGATTATTTTTCTCGCAAAAAATAAAAGAGGGTTTGTCATTTTCCCGAACTTTGAAAGGCTACAATTGCCGAACGAAGGAAGACCACCACATTTGGACCTCGGATTCGTGTTCAGCGACTCCAAATACTTCCAGACATTCTTTTCAAGACTAGGTGATGTACTCGAAACGAACCTTTTGCCACTGTTACTTCTTTTGCAATTTTTTGTTTTATAGATATTTCGAGGTTTCAATCACATTCAGGGATATAAATAATCATTCAACTCTGAAATATAGAGTCTCAATTTTTTTTACATAATTTCTCAATTTCACATATTGCTTTCTTGTTGTCTTCGATGGCTTGTTGAAGTCTCTTTATTTCCTCCTCGTTCCGGCAATTCTCCTTTTCGAGGCTTTTCTTCAGAGACATTATCTGTTCTTTTTGCTGTTTGTAGAAATACTCCTCCTCCTTTGCAGCTCCGTATTTTCCCAATGCTCCCCCAGCTTCTCGGATAGTACCTCCTCCGCCGCCCCCTTTGCCTGCGCCGCTTCCCAAATCTCCTAAACCGCTCGGGTTAGAGGACATTTTCCTTTTTGAAAACAGTAGTGCGACATCTTTCAGGATGAATTTACCGCTTTGCATTTCGACTCATTCGAAAAGTACTTGAATTTTATTCATAGTTTATCCCAATTATATTAATGAAATGTCAGTTTCTAGGTTTGATTTTTGTGAGAGTATATGACATTTTCAATTTTTTCCGCAACCGTCGAAAGTGACAAGACTATAGCCATTGTTTATAGAGATATAGTTAGTCAACCTTATGAAAATATCATTCGAAGGGATGGATACTACGTGTAGATGGCACTAGTGCATTCGTATCCAAGTCGTGTCTTTTCTTTTGTTTTTTTTCCGGATGTCGTAGCCTGAATCGCACATTTTCTTGATTACCTCTACATAATACCAGAAGATGGCAATCAATTCAGAAACAGAAGTGGAATTTCTGGTCAATGTCGTTGATCATTCATGTTTTGAAGATTATTTTATTGCCTGAACTTTCATTCACTTCATAAACATTTATCGTCAACTCTATTTTGAAGTTCAATTATCTTTCTTTCAACATTTCAGTCAAACTGATTGACAAACCTTTGCAACTATTTTTACCTTCAAGAGTAGGAAACTCTGTCGTGCATTGTCAAGTAAATGGAAACATCGACATTATATTGTAGATGGCGTAACAGAAACGCTTCAAATCATTTTTACACAGGCATTGACTATGTATCTCTATAAACAATGCTATAGGGTAAGCCTAAAGATGCCTAAAAATCCGGTAAACCTGTAGCAGTTTGAGTAAGTTTGAGGTAAAATGGGCGACATATGCCTACTAGCAAAACAGGTATCAGGGCCTCTTTCATTTGATCAGTTCAGATTACGTCTGCAACGGGAGCTCTTACAAATTTCCTAGGAAATGTATGAACAAGTCGGCTTCTCATCCTCCCTTTGAAACGCCTCTGGTAATTTTTTTTATCTCAAGTGCGGTACTTTGGAGTTCACGCAGTATATACAGTTCTACCAATTTAAATATTTATCTAGGTATTTCTATAGATCGTTTCCCTCCTAATGGATATGCATACAAAGGATGTTTCGATAGACATGAATGATTATGATCATCTGAGGAATTATATAGAGAAACAAAAAACAAACCGATCCATCGAAGTAATAGTGAGCGAGGAAGCTATTGACGCCAATGGAAACATACAATATTGACTACCGGCTGACTGATGGCAGTTTGTATAACAAATATACATATATTATGGATAACGATCAATAACCGGGATATGAAACGAGCCGAAGGCGAATTTTGTATGGTTTATGTAATTTACTAGTAGATGGAATAACAAAAATTGTTCTAAAATTGTTAGTTCCGTTAACCAGCTGACGAACGTCAACCCACAGAAGTCGAAACTTGTGCGAGCAATGGATCAACGAGGCCTTACCTTATAACGTGCGATTATACCCAGCACGGTGGCCCGGCGAGGATTCGAACCCCGCCTTTCGATTGATAGGCAGATATGCTAACCACTACACTACCGAGACCACACACACACACAAAATGCTTCAAATCATTCTAACACAGGCATTAACTATATCTTTATAAACAATGGTTAGTCAATGTTTGACTGAAATATTGAAAAAAAGGTTATGAAGCTTCAAAATAGAGTTGAAAATGAAAGTTTGAACAGGAAATGAAAATTTGAATAATCTTCAAAATACGAATGATCTACAAATACGATATTGGCAAAAAATTCCACTTTCCTTTCTGAATTGATTGCCATCTTCTGGCAGGCATTAGGTCTAAGTGATTGATAAAATATGGAATTCATGCAACGACGTCCCTGAGAAAAATGAAAGAGAAGACATGACTTGAAAACGAAATCACAAATGATATTTCCATATGGTTGGCTAACAATATATCTCTATAAACAAAATGCTGTATGCTGTTTATAGTAATATAGCATATTCTAAGGATTCAGACAATGGATATGAATAGCAAATGCCTGTGTAAAAAAGATTTGGAGCGTTTTCGTTGTGCCATCTAAAGTACAATATCGATATTTCAGTTTGCTTGATAATGGACGACAAAGTTTCCTACTCTGAAGGGAAAAATAGGTGCAGAGCTCTGTCTGTCAGTTAGACCATTTGAAATATTGAAAGAAGTTGAGTAAAGTTGACCGCGATAGAAGTTTTTGAAGGAAATGAAAGTAAAGGCATTAAAATAATTTTCAAAACATGAATGATCTTCGACAATAACCAAAAATTCCACCTTTGTATCTGAATTGATTGCCACCATTTGGTATTATTAAGATATCTAGAAGGATGGTGCTGGAACTGATGCGATATTGTTTAGAATTTTATGGCGACACTTTTCTGTCATTAGTGTCATTTTTACGTATCATGGTGTTTCTCAATTTAATCGCTAGTTGACGCTAATTGGAAGTGCATAGTCAACCGATCGATCGACAAACTATATTCTTTGATTCGAGCAGTCAACAAAATGAGCAAAATCTAATGTCATACTCATACAAAACAAAATCGAATGAAAGGAACACATTTATAGGGAATTTGGCCAGTATTCTAAACAAATAATATAGGTTGTTGACAGTGGCGGATCCACGGGGGGGGTTTTCGGGTCCGGACCCCCCCCCATTGGGAAGATAAGAGATTTTTTTTTTCTATTTTTATCGGCTCCTGATTTCCAAATTTTGTTAGGGAACGAAGAAATGTCACATGAGCAAGACAAAAAAATAAAATAGAATAATTTTTTTTACTTTAAAATATAAGAACTTTAATAATTATTATTACATTTCATTGAAAACTAAAGAGCAGGCTACATTTAAACAGTAAATTTTAGAGGTTTTTTGAAAAATTCTACTAGAATTTCGTCCTCGGTGAGTTCAATATGGGTATGGATATTTAAAGAAGCAAGACCATTCGCAGTCGTTTCTGTCCCATATCAAATTGCAATTTTTCTCGATGACACTTTAAAGAAAATTGACACTTGTCAGGCTTATCGAGGAAAAGTTCGAGAAATTTCTGACAGTGCTGCCATTGGATCCTTTTTGGCGCAGTATTTGAAAAATTAGACTTGTTACATTTGTGATGAGTATTGTGTATGCCGGTAACGATTTGAATAAACTATATATATATATATATATATATATATATATATATATATATATATATATATATAGGTCGGCCGTTTATACATTTCCTAGGAAATTTTTAACTCTTTTCGTTGCAAACGCCATCTGAACTGATTTGATGTCGAAAAGCCATGATGCTTATTATCATAGTAGGCATGTGTCGCCACTTAGACCCCAAACTTTCCCAGGTATAAATCCCTACACCAGGGTATCTAGACATCTTAGGTATTATAAAGAAATCCAGAAAATGTGTGATCCAGAATACAACATCCGTAAGAAAAACGAAAGAAAAGACATGACTCGAAAACGAAATCATTACTGCCATCTACCCGTAGAATCTATCCCTTCCAATGATTTTTGTATATGGTTGACATATCTCTATAAACAATGCTAATAATAATAGAAAACAGTCTTTTCGGGTACTAATTTGAGTCGGAACGTCGGTTGACCAATTGAACTGTGGCTAGGTAGTTTTATTAGTTGTCAGACCTAATTGTGAGCAGAGTCTTCTGTATTCTAGTGACCTGAAGGAAAAACAGGCTATCGATGTTAGTATTGTGATTTGGCACGTCCGTCCGCTAGTGAGGGGTTGATTGGTTAGATTGCGTTATTGATAGAGATGTCTCTATTTGTTCTAATACTAATTGTTCGTTTTCGTTAACCAGCTGACGAGGGTCAATCCTCAGAAGTCGAAACTTGTGCGAGCAATGGATGAACGAGGCCTTACCTTTTAACGTGCGATTACCCGGCGAGATTTCGAACCCCGGCCATCCGCTTGATAAGCAGATATGCTAACCACTACACTACCGAGACCACTATTTATTTATTCATTTATTTTGAAAATTTAAATGAAAATACAGTTGTAGAAAAAAGTTGTTTGTATTTCGTGATGAAATCTCGTGTTTAATGCACCTAATACAAAAACTATTTTGGAACATTTTAAATAGGAGGGAAATCTTCTCGGTTTTTGATGTGTAAATGAAATGTTTCACAACACATCAAGACCTTACTGAAACAGTTCTGGTACCAAAAATTTGTCAAGTGGATCGTTATTGCATTTGATGTTCAAAAAATTTGAAAATCCAATTTGATTGCGACATCATTGTTACTTTATTGAAGTAGATACTATCATTGCAGTCAAACATAAAACATTATCATTTGGAAGGCAAAGGAGTTTCCTGTATTGCCCGCATGGGCCATAGAGTGAACTCTTGTATGTTATTTTATAGCAATCAATCCATAGCACCTTGGGGAAACCACAGGATCGAATAGTTGTACTATAAAAGAGTTGTCATGGCCCTGCTCATACAGAAATAATAATCTGTCAAGCAGAATCAAACTCTCAACCAATGGAGAAAGCATAGCTCTAATAAGATAAAAAACATTGAGTTCGTTGATTCTAGCTTCATATTCTTCATATATTTCATTGATTTCCGAATCGGTCACATCTATATCCAAATTCAACCTTTTCATTGCTTTGCGAACATAATCTGAGAAATCAGAGCACTGTTTTCGGAAACGACCAACTTGTCTCTTGTCTTTCGTTAAATAACCACACTTTTTGTTCAGCAGCACTTCGAACATAGCTCTGTAAGATATGGATTTGTTAGTCAATTCTTTCCCATTCATGATCCTCTCCACAGACTGTGCAGCTATCATTCTAGCTGATCTCCCAATCACAAATTTTTTTCTTGTAAGAAACTCGCTCATTGGAAAGCCTGAACCCATGGTTGGATCATCTAGATCATTCTCAAAACTTTCATCGATGAAATGATAGCAACAGCCCACATTACATATAGTTTTGATTTGTTCATTAGCACTAAATATCCTTATAGAGGTAGAAGCAAGGTTTCCACAAGTGTGAAGACCAACCAGGCCTAAACCACTTGGTTTTTCTAAAAATATATCAGTTATAAGTTGGTCAAAATTGATGTCTTCATCAACGTATTTAGTAATCTGCTTATACAAACTCTTAGTGGTATCTCTGTTTTTTTTATCATCAGTATTTACCACGCTATTCCAAATTTTTGATAACTTTTCGACTCTCTCTACAGCACCTTGAGTGTTGATTTTTGAGGCATCCACTCCAAGAACTGGGATTTTATAATGCAATGCTAGCATTGAACTGAGGTAACCTTTTCCGTCTCCAATATCAATAATGTGACTTGTGTTTGAAATATTCTTTATTGCAGCCGAAACACAGCTGAGAATATCAACTTCATGGGATTTTTTTGAAGTCATGAAAATATTCAGTTTCAATCTGAGAAACTCCTCGCAGCCAAGTTCTTTTAGATGATCTAGAAAGCCATTCATGCTATAACACACCAGGGGATTATTCCTTAGAGTGAACTGTTGAGATTTTTCAACATACTCACACAAGTAAGGTAATTCATCAAAATCATCTTCAAAAATACTACAAATGACCTTTTCTTGACCAACATTTTTCACTTCCAGCTTGATATTATCAGGTACGAACCTTTCGAATCCATCTTTTGAAAAATAATCCACCATGTGGAAGTTTGCAAGAGGTAAGAATGGCTCCAAGTAACTTATCAAACTTTCCATGTGATCTCTTATCAGTTTATATCTTGCAGTCATATTTAGAAAGATAAAGAGTTATTTTCCAAGTACTGAGCATTCAATCCGATTTGGGTACTGATTTTTTTGAATTTTGCCCTGATGTTATTAATTGTTTCGATTAAATCTACGTCCTCAGAGTTTTCTCGTGGATATGTATCTAAGGACTCTTTCAAATTCTTCAGTGCAGTGATTATTTTTTCATTTCTGGTCTCAGAATTTTCATAATATTTCAAATATATTTCTACTATGCCTGTGTAATAACCTATCTCAGCTCCCACTTCAGCACCCCTGTGGTAACCTAAATGGTATCCATCAGTATTTCCCTGGGCAAGTCCAAGTGAGAAGCTCTCCTGGTAAGCCTCTTCTATTACATTTTCTTCAGAAAAGAGGATGTCACTGAAAACATCATTAATATCTCTTTCTGAAATAATGCAAGGATTGTAAATATGTGAAAAATGTGTAAGGATGAACCAAATTACCTTTTGTACTTTCTTGCATATCTTCTGAATTCATAAGCATTAATTCTTAATTAAAACAATTTATGTTAAATCTAACCTTTGCAATTCATACCCATTTACAGTCAGTTCAACATAGACCATAGACATACATAATGTCTATGATATAGACAAGAATAATTTTTTTGACAAATCTACTAGGCCAATGAAGAAAATCTACCAAAATCTACTAAACCGACTGCAGAAATCTACTGAAAATCTACTTTATCGATTTCACCATAACAAATTAGTTCAAAAACCTTACCTAGATGTCGATAGATCTGAAATATATCACTAGTCTCTACATCTGTTGTTTTTAATGTAATATGACAAAAAAAACAATATTTCATATGCCACTGAACACCAGATAGCAGAAAAGTCTCATTTCTAATGAAATTTGAATATCAGTTCTAGGATTTTTTGTACGTGAATTCAATGAGCGGTGTTATAAAATGAAATAAACATTTCAAGGTGTTACTATCTCTTGTAATGGAAAAATAAAGATCATCATATGTAATTATAACATTATCAACAAATAATAAAATGAAAATAAAAAACTAATATCTCAAGAACTCGTCTCCATCTTTGGAAAAACCAACTTTTAGTCTCTTTCAAAATGTTTCAACATTAACTGTGCCCAGTAATACTAGAACTGAGCAAATTGGGGAAATCAGAATCTAATTTTATTTCTCTATATTCATTATGTACTAATTTGAAACGGTAATTTCTATCCACTTCAAACATCATGACAGATAAAACAGAGAACTGCTACTTCGCTTTGAACGTCAATAACGAAATAGAGAGAGAGCCACATTGTAAAATTGTCATATTCAATAAAAATTCTACAGATTTCTTTCTTTCGCTACTTGATCTAATTCTATTTGAATGTATGCATGTCAACCCAGAGATGCCCCAAAATCTACTAGACAATTTCTTCCTACTAAAAATTATTGATTTGAGTCGAAAATCTACCAAAAAAGTAGATTTCTACTAAGTATGGTCACGCTGACAAGAGTTCATCACACGTGACATTTCATTTTTGTTATATATTTCTCTCTCTCTCTCTCCTCTCTCTCTTTCTCTCTCTCTCTAAAGTATTTCTTGACCTTTTTGCTTCCGTACGGCGCATTTATCCAGCTCAATTCGGGGGGTTACAGCGTTGTCCACAAAACTTTAACTATAAGTTCTGTGGCGTTGTCTGATCGATGGTCATGCTGTAATCACTGAACTATATACATAACATATAGTTCAGTGACTAATCCGTATTTAGTCTTGGCTATGGTCGTCCTTGACGTCTATTTCTGCCCTGCCGTATATCTTCGTGTGCTAAGGAGAAATGGACGTAAAACAGAAAGCACGAGTATGAGTAAGGAATGAAGATAAATGAAACTGAAGTGAGTCGGGGAAAATCATAGTAAACCATGTAAAATTGTTGTGATACTCATGGGGGCAACAACACCCTTGAGGATGAGAATTGAGAATATGATACAAGTCTCTGTTAGGGATCATATTGATCGGACATTCCAAGAATATGTGGTTTAACGTTTCTACTTTACCACATAAGCAGTTAGGGTGATCTACAATCTGAAACAAGTGATCTTTGAGTACACAATCTCCAATTTTCAACCTAATCATCATGTGATATGTTGTCTATTCATATAAGGGTACTTAAGATACCAGGCTATGTCCTTTCAAGAGTTTGACGAACGTCTTGTACAATATTTTTTTTTTATTGCAAATATATACTACAAAATTGTTAAGCGTCACGTAAATCCAAAACTTCTAATGGTGCACTGTTCTCAATTCGGGCGTGTTCAGCAACTTTGAAAAGTGGTGGATCAGTGGGATGTGGATGAAATCCACTCTTTGGACAGTTTGCAATGAATTGTAAACCATGAGTTGAGGTTAATTTAAATAAGCCAGTTCCATTATATTTTGGCGAGCATACTATTGCAATAGCTTCGGGCATCAGTAATTGATAAGAACAATGAGTGTGAAGATCCACGCTTGAAAGAAATGCTGTTTGCGTAGGATGAGTATGAATCCACCCTATTGTTATTAAATTATGTTGATCTTGGAAATTAAACATTTCTTCCTCGTTCATCGCCATACAAGAGTCCGATGTTCCTTTTTGCTTTGGTAAAATCATATGAGTTATGATCAAATCATCCATCACTAGTTTTCCTGCTAGTATGCCGCATGTCTCAATGTTTTTGGAAGTATTGCTCTGTGCCATGGCTTGGAACATCGTCATTACTTTCGCTGGTATTACTACAGGACGAATTGCTGCATCTTCACCAGGTTGAGAAGATCTATTAGGAAAATGTGATTCAAAGTGTTGAGTAGCTTTTCCACCATCTTTGTCATAGTTAAAAACAATTCCACATACTGGGCATGAATGAGTTGAAGGCGACAGTATATCAGGATGTTCGATATTTACATGAGTGGAGTTAACGCCTTCACTAGTTCCATTTTCTTCTGAAAAGTCACTGGGCCGATAGTTACCTCTTTCAGTGAAGCGAATTGATAATGAACTTGAACTGGGGCTGCTTGGTATTGTTCTGGATGTCGAAATGAAAGATCTTATTACTTCTTCAGATTTGGTGTATTCGTGCATTCTTTGTGGATGATTGAATATTTCGTCAAAACTTTTATTTGCAGGAATAGAACCTAGGATAGATGTAGCATTTCCTCTTTGTATGGCAATACTGATGCGTTGTATCAAAAAATTTCTTGCTCTTCCGTCATCTGTTTTATTGATGAGTTTTTGACCAATATGGTTGACGTAGACCTTCATGGCCTTAAACTCAGACAACTGCGATCTCGCGAAAAGGTCAAATTCTCAATATTTTGCTTTGCATTGGAAATATCGAAATGAATTATTTGAAAAAGTTGCTTAGAAATCGATTGTGACCCTACGTACCAAATTTCAATTCGAAATTTGATTTTTGTTATTTTCATATATATTGAAGTCTGATTTTTAATTAATGGTTCCGAATAAGAAGCTTCTGAAATGATAAAATAAATTTTCAATACATGTAATTTATTGACTTTTACTCTCATAAGACAAATTCGGGTACAGACGGTGTAATCTGTTAAGAAAAAACGCCATCTGTTGGATTTGACCAACGTAGTCTGAGTTTATGGTAAAAACCAATGGATGGCGTTTTTCCTTAACGGATCACATCGTCTGTACCTGAATAACCATATATATATATATATTATATATATATATATCAGTAATGATATCCAGTAAAAGCCACAAAAATTTTATACCACTGACATCCCAATGAATACCTCGTAGCGACAGAACAAAGTGATATCGCAGTGTTACCTAATTGTGACTTCGCAGGGAAGTCATGTCACATATGTGCGACCTATAAAGGTATTTATTGAAAAATCAGAGCTATTGATGAGATGCTGACCATTATATTTCTCTGAGGAAGAAAAAAATTCCGTTGCAGGTTATTATCAGAATTAAAACATAAAATATACGTAGAATGACATATATTTTTGAAATTTACAATTCGATTATTATAAAGTTACTGAAAATCACCGTCTTTGTATAAAAACAATGACCGTAGGTTTTGAGAACCTGAATGTCTAACATTTCACAGTGATAAAAACAAATATTTACAAATAAAATGATGTTTGGTAGCAATCGTAGAAGTCAAACTTTCATCATTGTATCAATTCCAAAATCAAAACAAACATTGTTTGACAGAGTATTAAAAGACAACTCATAAAAATCACATTCTACTTACAACAACATAACAAAATAAACTTTCAATAAATCTTTCTGCTGAAACAATTTGGTATACTAAACTAACAGCTCAAATGTTATAAAAATATCCAATCCCAAAGGTGCGACTAGAAAACGCATCAGTGGCAGCTTTGGAATAATCATTGAGTCACATAGTGATGGTTGAAATAAGATTCTTTTTTTAGATGTTCACATGCAGTCTATAAGAACCCAAAACATTCAACTATGAGTAGTTTTCATAGCCAGAAGCTCTCTCAAATAATAATTTAACCTATACAAATTCAATTTGAAATTAAGTAGCTGCTGTTATGTTTGAACAGCCTGCTTCTCCTTTTGTAGCCTGGCAGCAACTGCTGCAACTAAGGCAGCCCCCCGACCGCTACCATCTTCAGATAACATCAGGTCAAACTGTAATGAAAAAAAAAATAAAATATCGTGAGAGAAGTGTCTTACAGGAAATTTTTCAATGAATTAAATTTTCCTTGGGTAACTAGAATATTACTTCATTTTTGATTCTGGCTGACGAGTCATACACTAACTTTAAATATTGAAAAATCTCCTTGGAGGTTCATCTCAAGAAAATCCACCTCCATCCATTCGAAATATCCTATTAGATTTCATAATGAAAACATTAATTATTCTTCTGTAGTGGAATTTTTAGGAATTTTAATTGATGAAAATTGAGTTTGGAACAAACTTATTAAATTATTGAGAAGAAAAAACTCCAATCATTGGTATTATTTTTAAAATACGAAAAATGTTGCCTTTATTATGTCTATAATCAATTTATTTTTCTTTAGTATATTCCAAACAATACTTGATTTCGACTTGGGGGGCAGCTGTGAAAGCCGTATTGAAATTATTGAAAACTTTACAGAATGAAATTATAAAGTGTCTATACAAACTTGATAAAAAAGAACCCACAACTAATTTATTGAAATCAAGAAAACTCTCAGATATTTCACCTGGTCAAAAATGAATTCAAGCATTGAAATTAAATGTTCAAAATAAAAAGTGATCAACACAATCACTCGACATGGTTTTCAGAAAATTTGACATTGATGAAAATCAAAACAAATATAGGACAGCAATCTGTTTATCACAATGGAATGAAACTATCAATGAACTACCGAATTCATTGAAGATGTAAAATTTTGTTTTAAAAATTATTTGAAGAAACATTTATTATCAAAAATTTTTTATTGCCATTCAAAAACTTGATTTCATTATTCATTTTTTGTATTCTATTTCTATTCTACTTTCCTTGTATGGCATCAATTTAATTTTCCCTACTATAAGCACGTTTCTTGGGAAATAAATCACTATTATTGAAAAAAAAATATGTGGTAGGGGGTAATGAAGTCGACTGTAGCCCTCAATGTGGACAAAACAAACATTTTTGGGAACTGTACAAAAATAGTCTTCAAAATTCAAATTACCTCTATGCTGGGATCAGCTAATTCCTTGATTTTTTCCATCATCAAATTATGGAAGTGTGGGTGGAACCTATAAACTGATCCATCTATTCCAATAGTTACTTTCTTTTCTCCCATTTTGTTGAGTAGAGTTGCTAAACCTGCCGAAACAAGGTGTGCCGATCTTCTCGATACACATTCACAAATATACCTCACATTTATGAAGTCTTGTTCGGAAGCGTGTTTAAGCCCTGAAATAAATAAACTTTGTTTTATTTTATGTAGGAAGAAGATTATTTTCATCATATAATACAGTATACGTGTCAAGAACGGTTAGCACATTTTACCGATCTTAGACAGTCTGAGATCACCAGTGCTCAACTTGATCTCAATTAATTTCCAAATAATAACCGAAAATTCAGAAGTGATATTTATATATTCGTGCCACAATATTTGGCTGTCCGAAATGCATTCATCATCAAAAATCAAGGTGAATTCCGGAAAGGATTCAGTGACATCCAGGGTTGGGCTGATTAAAATCAAGTGATTAAAATCATGATTTAAATCACTTGATTTTCAAAATTGAAATCATGATTTAAATCAATTTTTGTTTTTTTTATTCAGAACCAGATAACAACAATATAAAAGTTTTCTCGAAGATCAAAAGGAGTATCTGCTTTTAGCAAAAACAACAAAAAAGAAGTACATCATTCCAAATTCTTAAACTAAACGTAACACCTAAATTTTAATACTGTATATTTTCAGTCTACTCATTGTTATACAATTTAAACAAAAACACGAGTTTTCCTCCTTTTTCTATGCCTAATCTGTTTCTAATATCCGAGTGTACAACTAGCGAAATGCGTAAAATTGTTGGGCAACGTCAATTTATAGGTTGAGAAGGAAAACAAGCCTCGACAGGAATATTCTTGCAAAAAGCACAAAAAACGCGTTCGTGTTCGTGCCTCACTCGGCACTGTATAGCGAGTGTATAGGACAGAAGGAAAACAAATCGCGACAAGAATGTTCTTGCAAGAAGCGCGACCAATGCGTTATCACAGGTTTTTGAGCCGCAAATTCTATTAAAATTTTTAGACTTATACATTAAAATAATCAACAATAATTTCAAAGAATCAAAATGTTCAAATTTTATATTCAAATTTAAAAAATCAAAAAAATCAAATAAATCGTGATTTAAAAAAAATCAATGATTTTTGATTTTTTCAATAAAAATCAGATTTTGCCCCACCCTGGTGACATCAGTCACATCAGCTTTATTAACATATATTCAGTTGAATTCATCATATTGTATTATGAAGACGATGGTAAGTACCTAATTCAAGCGTCAGTATCGACGCATTTGGCCTAGCAACCAGTAAACAAGACTTACCGTCTCAACAGATACTGTAAGTAATCAATAGAGCTGGATCATGCAAAAACAAAATGACTAGCAAAGCAAAAATAGTATGAAACTTCGATTTACACGAGTTATTTGATTACCTAGTTCTTCGCAAATATCCCTGAGGTTGTTGAAAATGCCTGGAGGATCACTTTCAATTTCTGATACATATTTTGTGTAGAATCTTCCCCTTTCAAACAGCATGTCAGATCCTTTGCCTCCAAATAAAAGTCCTTCCTTGGTGAACCTTTCCAGTGCTAACCTCACTATTTCGCCCATGTACATTCCGGAAATCATTTTTTCCTGCCTGTAAAACAATGGGGGATTAGGGAATATGCATGATTTTCTGTTATATCATAAATTGATCAGTAAAGGCCAATTTATAAATCTCTGTTTCAGTCCTAAATCGTGGAATGACAGTTAGTTCCACAATCTATTTTGACGATATAAATTGACCCTTATTCTCCAAGGAAGTAAAAACTGGCTGGACTAATTCGAGACCAATTGCAGATACTTGGAGTAACTTGAATTTTGTTAAGAAAGGTGCCCAGTATCCGAGTAAACAACTTCCGTTACTGGGAAAAAGCGCGGGGGTGGGGTAGGGGGACTCATTGGGGGGGGGGTTAAAAAAATACTGAAACGAATCGATGAATTATCATTTTTTAACATAAAAACATTGATTGCAATTTTTCATAAAAATGCACCCCTTTCGAGTAATAGCGCAAGGAAAAGTGTGATTTTTGCAAAAAAAAATTAAAAGTTTTTTAAATTTACTGAAAATCTGTTAGTATTACAAAAAAAATTACATATCACTGATATGAAGTATTTTAGTTGACAAATAAAGTGGTTTTTGTTTTATTTTTGTACGATTGATATTAAAGGAGATATGACATGGCAAAAATGGTTGCTTAACGAAAAATGAAGAAACCGGATCGTTCTGGCGTAAATATCTCGAAAAATATAACTTTTACGATAACAATGGTTCCTATCATTTTGCAAGATGACAAAATCGGGAAAATTTTGAGAACAATCAGAACCGTTTAAAATAAGAAGAAAAAAGTTACCTATGGGCATTTTTTTTCAAAAATTTTTAATGCCAATTTTTTAGCGCCATATGGGCTAAGGTGCTTGGAAAAAAAATCCTTCGATTAAAAGTCAGAACACTTCGTCCTAAATATGTCCAGCCATTTTTGGCCCTATCGGGTAATTATTGTTTATGTTTCGGCCTGCTAAAGTTGGGTAAAATCGTGTATTTTTCAAAACATTTTCAGTTTTTGGCCAGCGGCGTGAACATTATTTATTTTAAACAGCCAAATTTTTCAGCATTTATTCCAGGATAGTTGTATTTCAATTTTTTGCTATAATTTTTCATCTGTAAGCAAATTTGTCCGTTTAAAATTGACCATTTTATGTTTATAACAGTAAATGCTCTTTTTTGTCGGGCGAAATAAAAAAAAATTGGCCCATCCAATTCAAATGTTGCATATGACATGAAATTTCGGAGATAACCTTAGCTTTAAAATGGTTCCTGGTACATCTCGTTATCATTAGCCAAAAAAAAGTTATGGCCAAAAAAACCTTTTTTTTCCATCAATCACATAAAATTTTTATAGTTAATCCATTGGGACCCTCTATTTATAAGTTTTATGAACATTTTTCGTGCAGTACTGTATGGTTAGATGATAAGCCAATTAAATTCTGCTGTCGAATTTCAAATCCCTATTCTTGACAGCAGTCAAATAGCCGTCAAACCAAAACTAAGTTACAAAAAAGGTACAAAAATCTAAGATTTGTGCATTTTTTATTATTTTATTATTATTATTATTAGGTAAGAAAAAAAATGTGTTTTTTTTTATTATGTGACGAGGGGTAGTTAACTTCGAAGTCTTAGCTTTAATTCAAAAATATAAAAAAAAAACTAAAAAAGGGTAGTTTTTACGGTATTTCTGACATTAAAATCGCAATCAGTGACCCAAAAAACCCCCCGGTACCTATTTTCACGAAAATTCATTCAATATTACCCGAGATATTAAATATTTATTAATTTTGGTCCAAAAAAACAGTTTGGCCAAGTTTTACAGCGTTTTGGAGCTTTGCTTAGTAACCATGCAAACTTGTTTACTCGGATACTTGACACCTATTTTGACAAATTCCAAAAAATTTCAAGTTGATCTGAGTGGTATCGAATTAGTCCTTCATTTTACTAAAAAATTTACTTCCTTTACTGGAGTATTATTCTTTCATGACGTAGAAAATAATATAAATAGGCTTGAAAATACTCAAACTAGTTTTCAACCTGAAATTGAAAAAATGGGATAAATTTCAGTCGATTCCAATAATTGTTTTACTACTCTAAGGCTTTTCAGTTTCAATTAGTATTCACATCATGGAAGAAGCTGAAAATACTTCTTATTTAAGTGTTGTATGATATATTTATGGAAGTGCAAAAACACTTTAGAAATACACACAAAGTTACTTTTCTATTCCAAGCTATATGAATGCAATATTTTACAATAATGAGAAGGGATAATGAACTCCAAAATCGTGTTTATATTGTTGTGAAGATCATTCAAACGTGAGTGTGCTTATATTTATATACAGCTCAGTGTGAATCAGTCAGAAGAGAGTTTTGCATTAGCTATTTAGCTGTGTAATATTTGGTTCTGAACTATCCTAACCTAGTTCGAAATATAGATTTTTGATAATCATCTCTGCTGTTGTCATTTATGAATACCAATCTATCTTATGGACTCAAATACATCACATAACATAATTTTAACCTCGCAGCTTTCCCTCATTTGTTCTCTGCGTACGTAAAATCGAGATCTGATGATGACGCGTGTTGTAAGTTTTAATTTTCCTCCCTCATTGATTCTTGAATATTTTCTGCGTTTGAATAGTAACTGAATGAAAGAAGCCTAAAGCGTATCTGGATTTCGCTTTTAAATGATTCATTCTACGAGATTAAAATTCACAATCACCTTCGAATTTTAACAATGAAACGTATCCGGTGACTCGAAATTCGAATATCATATGCAAATAAAACAACACTGGAATTCGAATCATCTTACATTATTCAGTAGGTAATAACAGTAGATACAAGTGACAAAAGAACGCGAATCGATTGATCGAGAGTATTGAGACGGGGATTAGTATTGATTGGTCAATTGGAAAATATTGACATTCGGATCATTTTAAATGAAACTAATTAACAAAATGCACAGGAATCAAAATATATAGCTCGATTAACATTGATATACTCTCGAAGTCAAGGACTTTAAAATCAAAACCGTACGTTTTCTGTTTCAGGTAACTTTTCACTAGTGTTAATTTGGGTGGTTCCGTGATTTTGATTCCATCAGAAGATTCTATGATTGGGGTCGAAGAACTTCGTTGCTTCAAAAACATGAATATAAATAAGGGTATAAAACGTCTCACTAGTGATTTTTCATTGAAATAACCAGCTCATATTTTTTATTATCATGTCCGTAAGATCAAAAAATATTATTCATATTTCGTCAGTATTTAGTTCGTATTCTAATATAATTTCCAAAAAACATGATTCACCCAAAAAAAATACCGGTCATTCAGGTACTGTGGTTAATAAACATTATTTTTATTACTGTATTGAACAGGTGTTGAATCTGATGGTGGATGAAGCTCACATCAGATTTTGAATATTCCTGTTATGAGAAATAAGTAAATTCAGCCCTTCCACACTTGTATAGATTTCAATATTAACTCTAGATTTTTTAAGATAAACTATGAAGAAAAACACGATTTATTTATACTTTGGCGCGCCACCTACAGTTGAAATTTTCAAGAAGTGAACAAAATGTATATAGAATGTTTGCTCTGATTGAATAGAATGAATAATTCCGCTACTAATCAAATTATTACTCTATATTATATTCTTCAATCATTACTTGAAGCGCACTTGAATATGAAAATAACTTACTTTTGTTTCGTAGGATTCACCGAATTTCTATCAATATCCTCATCGTATTCGGTTCTAACAAAATCCAGGGCTCCATCATCTCCAAAAGCACCCCACTCCAAGTTGATAAGAACGTTTCCAGATCCCATATCGACATCGTTCCAAGTTTCAGCATTCACTTGTTTTTCGACGTAACACGCGTTGCTACCCGTGCCTTTATGAAATACATTGATAATCAGTTTTTCGCAAGATAATAAATAATATACGATCAAAAGTTTTCACAGATCTTGAAACTTCACATTGGTAAACATAATATTGTTTTCAAAACTAAATGCAAGCTCGAGACATATTTTTTATAGTGAAATACTAATGAAAAATATCCAATTCTAATTGAAGACGAAATTTTAGAGAATATAATTCATCAGTAGAAACTGTTGACAATTCACGTAGTGAAAAAACACTTCATTTTGAAAATATCTCCAGACAGTTCCAGCATAACACGTCTCAGGAAGCTATTATATAGTGCAACACGTGTAGCGGTTTTTTCTGTCTAGTGAAAAACACATGATGAAATTATAATTCCATCTGTTATGTTGAACAGTTATTTCTCTAATCATCCATTTCTTTGGGATATTACAGCTGAATTAATAGAATTATGAATAAATAACCTGCATAAAGAAAATTAGCTTTTATGGTGATAGAACAAATATTATTAAACAAAAAAGAACTGTTTACTGTATCAATACTCCATCAAAATATTGGAAATTTATTTCGATTTATAAATGGCCTTTATTAGACAGCTGGAATATTTTGTTGGCAAATTCACAAGAATGTATTTTGCACATTCTTCATTTCAATTTTCGTCTTACTCATAGTACTTGAATTTTCGAGAGATATATTTTTGATTTCACAACTTTTGATCGTATATTGCTCAGAGAGTTTCATTTGTATCTTCAAGGATGAATGTGTTAAATTGCTATAAGCTGGTGAAGAGAATATATTTTTGGTCAGTCTGTATATAATATCATGCTGCATTCAAAGTATCATGCGATAAAGATGAAAGCATTTTTTACATTTGATGGAATTTAATTACAAATTACGACTGATATGTCCATCTTCGGGAATGAGTGATTATGATGACAGTGAAAGAGGAAACTGAACTCGTAATCATGATGAATGAAAATGAATTGATAAGCATGTGATAATATGGTAGTTTCATCGACGGCACCTACCAACTATGAGCCCAATCCTTGTGTTGTGATTTTTCCAAGCACATGACATTAGAGTTCCCGTAGTATCATTTAAAATAGCACATATTTCAATTTGTACGTCCTATAAATAAAGAGAAAAGAGCATGCATAAATAACTGATATTATAGAAAAGCAGCTTTTCGTTTGATGCAACTAAACTGTTGAATAAAAAGAAAGTTAAATTGAGAGGAAAGTTACTCCGATAATTTCCCCAAGTACAGAAATAATATTGGTTTTCACTGTTCAGAATATATGGCATTACAGGTGACAAGATTACCACTGTTCAACAAAATGTTGATTCTGTTGAGAGAATTTGCATAAAATCGAAATAGTATGCATATATGTAGAAGTGAACATCGATTTGATTTGTGTAAATACTGTAAATCATTTCTATTGTATAACTAATCGTGTTTCGTCACACAAATTACAAAACTAGGAATTCTGATGTGGCAGAATATGTAAATGATATCTCGCCACATATGTAAGATTGTGCCACTTGAAAAAAACAGTAGAACCAATTTTATATCTTGTAAACAGCTGGATTTTTACTCTGATTCCACTAAGCTTTCAATTTTTCGAAAGAGTACCGTGAGTGAGTTGAACCACTTATGTGAACTCTGTTACTGGAGTGAATCAGAGAAAAAATATAAAATAAATATTCCACAAAGCCACCAATGTCTTATAACTACAACCCAATGGTTAACGAAAGACCTACTTATGTACTGGCAAGATAATTATTTTCGTTCGATAGATTCAGCATTAGAGAATACCCATTTCGCAAATGCATATCACCATTCATGCACAATCTGAGGAAATTAGTTCAGGCTTTGATCCAATGGTGGACACTCACCAACAATGGCGCCGATTCGGCATTGGTGGTTCAACCAAGCGCAAGACATTAAGGTGCCCGTCGAGTCATTTAATATTGCCATGACTGATATCGAAAAGTCCTGAAATGCAAGGCCTTCCATATATAACCTCCTTTTTCATGAATTTTAGCGGATAATCGGGATAAATTTCGTTTATCGGGCACACGAAGTTTAAAGAAAACGGTTTGCGGGAACTTACTTACGTATATTGACCTCGTGATCAAGAAATTCAAATGAAATTTTCGGCGCTCTCAATCAGTTTCGGAGATACGGGCCAATTCCTAGGTAAATAATGGAATTTTCTAGTAGGTACACGTTTCTGCGGCAAAATAACACTCAAAATGCCTCCTTCTTTTTCATCAGCGCAATGTACACACCCTTAGTGATCCGTTTTAAAGATTTTTTCAATCGAAAACACTACTTTTTTAAACAAAAAATGTACTATTTTTCAAAAACAAAAGAAACATGTAAAATTCGGCATGTGACAGCTAAGGTGAACAGATTCCGGCACTGGAATATTAGTCAAGTGCCGGGATCTGTTGTTTTCCTGAATGCTAAATAGAAGCCGCATTTTTTATGGAAAGTAGTGTTTTCAATTGGAAAAATGTGTAAAACGGATCACTAAGGGTGTGTACATTATGCTGATGAAAAAGGACGCATTTTGGGTGTTATTTAGCCGCAGAAACGTGCACTAGAAAATCCCATTTTCACCCAGAAACTGGCCCTTATCTCCGAAACTAATTGAGAGCGCCGAAAATTTTTTATTTGAACTTTTTGATCAGGAGGTCAAAATACGTAAGTTCCCGCAAACCGTTTTCTTTAATCTTCGTGTGCCCGATAAATGGAATTTTACCGTTAACCGAATATTGGCCAATTCGGAAATGTTGTTATTCAAATTGAAATCAGATCTTGAGATTTTTGTAGGAATCCACGTCAGTAGATAATTATTGAAAGAATTATTATTTCAATTCACGATGACAATCATTTATAAATACGAGGTTGAGTTGTTAAATAATATCTGCTCCAAAAAGAAGTACAAATTAACTTCTGATGTAGGTAACTTTTTTTAACATGAGTTTAAATTTGACTGAAAGCCTTCAAAACTGACAATCATAATATTTGATTTCAGTTGACATTTTCAAAAACCTCCAATCCAGAAGAGTTGTAAAATTTTGGAAGTCTTCATAAATCTAGTTCTTGAGTGTAGTAAAACTTTTTTCTTTCAATTGGTATATGTAGAGCACCTTCAACAATTTGATCTTCCATGTTTCATCAGAAAGATAAGAATTCAACAAACGCTTGCATTTCAAGCCGAGGGGGAAACAACTAGCTGAAATCTGTACAAGATTTAAAATCTTTCAAAGACTCAAATACTTAAACGCAGGACTTAAAGACTTAAAGGCATGACTTAAAGACTTGAACGCGTGACTTAAAGACTTAAAACGATGACTTAAATGACTTAAAATTTTTAGGTGTACAAGATTGAAAGAATATGTTTCCCCCTCGTTTCAAGCTTAGTGTTTTCTCAGCTATCGTTGAGAGGATGCCTTCGAGTGATGAAGACTTACTTTTGCTTGAAAATGTCGAATTGAAAATTCGTAAAAGGAAAGTCGGTGTTAATGCAATTAACCGAGGAAGAGGTAGGTTTGGGGAATAACACCATCCATTTCCTCAATTGAAAATGGACGAAGCGAGGTTTTTTCCTATATGAGAATGGAGTTAACCACGTTTAGTTATATCCTTAAAGAAAATTGAAAGTATTTTAGTCAAGTGTTGGGGAAATTGGCATAAGCAACCTATCCATGCCGAAGAACGACCCAAATAGCCCCTCTTCTAAAGACTTGCGATATTAGTTCATCGACTTCCATACTGCACAGTTGTTTGTCATTGACTGGTTCGGTCAAAAGGAGCCGGAAAACATGTACGAAACGTTCTTGCGTACTTGTCAGACCTTGTAGCAAGCGCTTGCTAGCAGGGACAGCCTTCGTGTGTGAACGCACACGCTTGATACCATGTAGACCTTTCTCACGTCGGTTGGAGCTTTCTTTGTAAAAGCACCCTCACCTAACACGCGCAGAAAGTCGTACTTATGTACGTCAACTAAGATCAGGTCAGCCGTAGAAGTGCGGAATTGCACCATTTTAGCAAGTTTCAAGAGGTCGTAAGTTGTCTCAAATTATCTTGAATTTTTAAATATTTTTCGGGAAGAAATGGGCACAAAATAATTTGCATCAGTTTTATGAGCCTCTTGCTCTTAAATTCCAATGACTAATATCTCTTCCACATGTGCAATTAACGTCAACTAAGATCAGGTATCACTGCAATTCTAGCAATCAAGAGGCCGTAAGTTGTCTCAAATTGTTTTTTTTTTAATTTTTAATTATTTCCACTTTTTAAAGTAGGCATTTTGAGCCACTCTTTTTATCGTAAACCGTCAGGAAGAAATTCTAAAGAACGACGGCCTTCAAATCCGAAGAAAAGTAGTAATACTGAAAACCTCGGCCGCGAAAGCCTTAACCATTTTGTCAATAATGTATTCATTTCTACAATTTTGTATGTCTTCTTCATTCTTTAACTTTTCATATTTCCAATTTCATTTTAAATCATTTCTTCTATTTACTAGTTATTGTTATTTATGATTTCATGTTTAAATCATTTATTTTCTCTTATTTTATTGTTTGACAAAATCTATTACATATTTGTCGATTATTTTCGGGGGTTTTGGATGACATTTTAAAATTTTACCAAAAAAACTGGTTTCACACGTGTTGCGCACACTATTTTTTCGGCAACCGTCTAGAATAACAAATCAATGAGACAGATTTCTTTATTTTAGTTCAACAAGAAAAAAGGTATTAACAGAAATATAATAATAATAAATCGTCTTTTATTGAAGATTTAAAAGAATCAATATAAAAATGTACATAAGACTGGTGGCGAAGTTTAGCTGAAGCTATTCTACTTAACTTAATATTCCAAGTATTATTCATATTAATATTTATACGAAAATTACAGCAATTGCTAACATTGAAGGCATTCAATTTGTTTGAAACGCTTTACAATGACAACAACAATGCGATCCTTCCCGGCCTAGTCCATGAAGTAAGTACTTCTCAGACTAAGATGGGAAAAAATCTAAGAGAAGCGGGTATTTCCGAGACGGTTACCGAAAAATTTGGGACAAAAATGATACATTCTGATGATAACTGATTACTACCAGAAACACAACTCACCCCTCTCCTGTCGATGGCTTCGTTGAGCATCTGCACCACATCATTCCCCACGACGTTGGAACAATTGAAACCCTTCGTCCACCTCTCTAGATATCCGACGGTCAAACCTTTTTGGGAGAGCGGAAAACTGAACGTGAAGCCCAAAGGTAGCTTCTGGTCTGCGACCCGTTCTTCTTTCACGAAAATGGCCAGACACTCGGCGATGTGGTCGAAGAGCTGCTCGCCCGAACCGAGCATGATGTGCTGGGGAATGGCGAAGATTTTCGACTTCATTTCGAAGTGCTCGCCGCTCAGTTCGATGAGCAGGACTCTGAAGTTGGTGCCTCCGAGATCGAGCGCCAAAAATTTGCCGGTTTCTGCAAGGAAGTAATGATACGACTGAAATCAACATAGCCGTGGATCATATGGAATAAAAGAAGAATAGAATAGAACTTTTATTGGTCTGTTACGATATTTCCTTGGGGTTCGTTGATTAAAAACTCCAAACAACACTTAACTACTTTTATTACAACTCTTTATCGCAATACAATACAATCACTTAAACTGCTCCGCTAACTATTCAACGCTCTGTATTAAACACTCTTGATAAACTCTCTGTCTTCGATCTTCAGGACCGGCACTAGGAGATTCGTAACAGGTCATTTCCACACCGTAGTGTTTTAACAAGTCATTTGTTTTTTGAGTACTACATAACCATTCACACTTATAACATAGCACAATGACAGTTTTTTTATGAACATAACACATTTACAGTTCTACACATTATAATACATTTCGAAAGCAAATCATAGTTCATATTTGAACTCTAAAATACTGTAGTAAGCACTGGACAAAAGATGCGATTTCAGAGCGTTCTGAACTAGAGTCAGGTCTTTGATTGAAACCAGCAGTGAGTTGAACACGTTGATAAAAGCGCTGTTTCTTCTGGTTGATTCCAGTTGTATATCGTTTAGATGTCAAGTTTTTTGGGAATTAATTTTCCCCATTTTTAGTGAAGCTGGCTCGATTTTCCTTTATATTCAGAACATGGCAGAATAATTGCGGACGGTAAAATGAGGATATTTAGTTGGGTGAATCATGGTTTGCATGTTTCAGTTTGCTCAATTCCCGCTATAGCACGACTTGCCCTTTTCTGGCCTGTAAAGACTCTTGTATGTACCGACATTTCCCAGGTAGTAACACTATGAAAGATTGAGTGGTAGGCAGTGAGGGATGCATCCATGTTCATGACACATTTCATTTTCCTCAGAATGTACATTTTTCTAGAAAGATTTGTTATTCATTTTTCGATGTATTTCCCAAAGACTTGGATCCAGCCATACCCTCAAGGAAGAGCTTGTTTGTTTTGAACCAATCGTCAATCGTGGCAAGAACAAGTGAATAACTTTCATATTTATTGAAAAAGGAAACACGAAGTCATCTCCACAACATATTTAATTCCTAAAGGAACTATGTCCTAGTTAAGACATGTTTCGAACATATATATGTTCATCTTCAGTTAAGTACAAAAAGGCTGAAATAGAGTTAACAATGAGAAAACAGTAAAAGTGATTTTTTACATGATACTTAGGAGAGTTGGGAGATCAAAAAACGACAAATTACATATTAACAATCATTATACTACTTACGAGATTGTTAATATGTAATTTGTCGTTTTTTGATCTCCCAACTCTCCTAAGTATCATGTAAAAAATCACTTTTACTGTTTTCTCATTGTTAACTCTATTTCAGCCTTTTTGTACTTAACTGAAGATGAACATATATATGTTCGAAACATGTCTTAACTAGGACATAGTTCCTTTAGGAATTAAATATGTTGTGGAGATGACTTCGTGTTTCCTTTTTCAATAAAATTGGTCTTCCACTTTGAGTATGGACTACTACCTTCGTATACTTTCATATTTGTTTGTATTTTTCAACAGAGTTAGAAAAATGAATTCATTTCATGATCAAACTCCAGTTTTTTTAAGCAATTTTACTATATTCAGTTTCCTCTGGCTTATATATCACAAATCATACCTCTTTGAAAGAAAACAATGCGTATTTATCAATAATACTTGTTCAAATTATTGGCATACATATCACGGAGTTCCCCAGGGATCGGTATTGGGGCCAATATTGTTCCTTATTTACATCAATGACATAACTAATGAGTAATAATACAGAATTTATTCTATTTGCTGATGATACTAACATCGTATGCAAGCATCCTGATGAATCCATTGTCGATAAATGTTTTCGGGACACGTTCGTCTATGCCTGAATGAAGAGAAAATGAATGAATGAATGAGTATGGTAATCAAAAAGGTTTTTATCAGAGCTCATCATTCTTTCATTCAGTCGCGAATTGGGTATGCCCTCATATCTTGAGTTCATGCACCATAACTACCAGAATATTTGGTTTACAGAGGAAAGCAGTAAAATTTATTGAAGGTCTCAATTATAGAGATGACTGCAAACATGCCTTTATAGCCCTTCAAATAGTGACTTTGCCTTCTCCATACATATATCAATGCCTAATATTTGCTCACACACATAATTTGCCTTTTACGAAGCACGGTGATCTGCTTAGTTATGACAGTAGACAGAGGAACTCAATCTGTGTTGATTATCGTCGACTAAAAAAGGAACAAACGGGTGTGCATATCTTGCCCCGAAAATGTTCAAGAGATTGCCAATATAATTCAAAGATCTCAGCCTACCATGTTTCAAAAAAATTATGATCATTAGAAAATGTTCATGCCAACGATGACTGGGTACTTATTTTAACAACAATTTTGATGATATCTTGTGACTATTCTGCTCGGTATTTAGTTTTACTGATGTTTATGAATTTGTGTATTTTATAATTGTTTGAAATTCTAGTCGATATGCTAGCATGTACCTGACTTATGTAAACAAATCTTGTAAAACACCAATTAAGTATCTATCTAATAAGTACACATAGTGTACTTATTGCTATAGCTCTAGGATAATATTTGACGTTTGACTTTTATTTTCTTGATATATTTACTTTCAACCATTTTGTAAAATTCTGCGTGCAATAAATAAACGGTGAAATTTATACTTATATAATAGTGTATAGTTCAGGTCGTCAATACCGAACAAATTATTTCATTGATGACGTTATGACGTACCATAACCTCACTTTTACTTTTCCTCCCTATAGAGGTAAGTAGATTGTTAACTACCTAGTACAAAAAATAAATGCATGTTTTCGGGGCATCTTAGCAGTTATAAGAGAGCATTTTTTGCCGATTCTCTGATATTGGATGTACAACTGATTTCGTTGGAAGAAGAATCACAAGCAATATCTATTTTTCAGTTGATTATTGAATATTTTGAATATTCTACTACAAGACTTCAATTTGTCATCAATTTGAACACATTACAAATCGATAAGCAATCTTCACATTTATCTGGGTATGTAAGGCTTTTTCTCCTGGGTAAACAGTATACTTAAATTTCATAATTCTGCCAATTTTTCAGTTGACTGATACGGATTCACACCATCAAGTTTTTTCAGTTCTCACCTCTACCATTGGAGATCTTTGCTAATCATTAGTCTAACAGACAGATACATAATCTCGTGAATCATCTACATTATCACTGTCCGATATGATCGCTTATGTAATAAACTCCGCAAGGTTTTGGCCCAATGAAGCACTTGATCGTTTATCTCATCCACTACTACTGATAACACTTTTGTGGAAAGTGACGAGAACATTCCAGTGTCGTAAAATCGAATACCGCAAGTAATCCAAGTATCATTCTGAGAGGAAGAAGCGTGAAAAATCATGAATGAGGTACATGGAAGATTCATCCCCTCGCACCAAACTGATTTTTTTTGCACTCGACGCGCTTCTCTATCAAGGTTAGATTCCAATATTAATTCTTATTTTTTCAGATTGTGGTAGGTTAGGAACCCAAAGAAACTGAGGAAAAAGAATTGCTACCATCTTCAGAAAAAAAAATTGTCCTGAAGATACTAACCTTGTTAGCGAAACGCACGTCGGGTGCAAATAATACCAGTTTGGTTTTAGGGTAATTGATCTCTACAAAAAGTGTCCACTTTTACACTAAAGGTTCCAGAGCAGGCAATTTGAAAAATATAACAAAAAATTCACTTCGTTGAGAAAATATTCTTTTCGAAAGTTTTACGAATTTTCAAATTTCAACAATAAAAATCTCCATTGACCATTCCTCAATATTTGGAGATTTTTCAATGAATTCAGATGGAAGAAAGTTTTCAGCTCGGTTTGCAGGCACACTGAGTCTGAATATAAAAACAGTTCCCATTTAGATTGGTACTTAAAAAATTGGGGATCATGAAACTTTTATATCCTTATCTATACTAATATTATAAATACTGAACGGATCATGAAAATTATTTCACTTACAGAAATCTATAGTATTCGCGAAAGATATAGGCTATATTTTGATATGATGAATTATTTTTTGACTTTTTTCTTCTCCGATTCAAAAAATAGAAATTACATCTATGAAAGAAATAAAATAAAAAAAATGTGTACAAATACTTTATTTTGATAGGTTCGTGCTCGGGTTCGTGTATACCGTGTGTCACAGACTCATGGTACACCCCCGTTTTCTCCTTTGTTTTTCTAGCTATATTTTTGAAATTCGGAACATTGAATATGCTAACTGAACAGCATTTCTCGACATATCTGAAAAAAAAACAACTTCCAATTTTTCCGGAAATGACATCAACTTTCGATTCTTGAATGGGACACCCTGTATATTGTTACATGATCGGCTAGGGATGATCATGAGGAATCTAACGATACCAGGTTTGATGATGTTATCTCCAATGACTGCGGAGATATCGCCATTCATATTTTCCATAAGCTCAATGAGTGGGAGAGAGAATTGGATTGACCCGTCAGAAAAAATTTCTCTCTTCTACTCGTTGAGCTTATGGATAATATAAATGGCGATATCTCCGCAGCCATTGGAGATAACATCATCAAACCTGGTATCGTTGGATTCCTCATGATCATCCCTAGCCGATCATGTAACAATATACAGGGTGTCCCATTCAAGAATCGAAAGTTGATGTCATTTCCGGAAAAATTGGAAGTTGTTTTTTTCTTTCAGATATGTCGAGAAATGCTGTTCAGTGAGCATATGCAATGTTCCGAATTTCAAAAATATAGCTAGAAAAACAAAGGAGAAAACGGGGGTGTACCATGAGTCTGTGTCACACGGTATAATTAAGACGTTTGATTTATTTTTATTGAAAAAGAAATTCAGTGAGAAATGATGATAGATGTAAATGAAGTCGGAGAAAATATGTAAATAAAGTCGGGCGAATGCGATGATTTAATGGTGTGCGCTGACTAAACGGTTCGGTACAAATTGTTCGAAAATTGTTCATTTCCGTTAACCAGCTGACGAACGTCAACCCTCAGAAGTCGAAACTTGTGCGAGCAATGAATCAACGAGGCCTTACCTTTTAACGTGCGATTACCCAGCACATAATGTTCACCAAAAAGTCCGCAGGACTATAGCAAGCTTTTATATTTGAATCTGTACATATGTACATAAAATGTTTTTTCATGAACTGACTGATTTGATCATAACCAGAATGAAATCATTATATCCAGTGGTGTCCCGGAAGATGTTTGTGTTTTTTTTCGCATTGGGCTACTGAAACTACAACTTCTTCTCTATGTCTTATCTCCACCTTTTGTCTTGTATCTTGCTCTGTTTTCAATCTCATTTGTCCATGCAAGTACACCCCGCTTGTTGATGGTTTGCTAGTTTCATTTGTGGTTCCAAGGACATGCAATACAGTGATTTCAATTTTTTTTCTCGAAATAGAGCAAGATGCAAGTAATAAGGAAGAGATAAAAAAGTTGTAGTTCTAGTAGCTCGGTACCAGAAAAAATACAAAAGTTGCAACAAATCAGTGGTCTAAAATATTGGTTGAGGTACCTACAGGGATGACACTGGACATAATGATTTCAATCTTGTTCTGGCCAAATCAGCCCCCTCACTATCCTAAATACCATCGCCATATTTTAGAAAATTCGGCTAAATGATTATTGAGATATTAAGGCAAAACGTTTTTTTTTACAAATTTGACACCCCGTATCTTGAAAACGAAGCATTACCACACCTATTTTTGTATGAACTTTTTGTCTTAGAATTAGTCGAAGAATCACACCTTTGAGTTTGGTCACGTACTTGAATAACACCCTGTAAAACCATGAAATGTGACTTTTTTGAGGGCCCGCCACAGTACTCCACTACAGTAATGAATCCTTCCTAGGAATGAATGTACTTTTTACTTGCTTATTCATGCAGAGCTCTCTTTTCCTCTATAGTGAGTGCGAGGAATATTTTTTGACGTCATCCCGTGCAGTCTTATATTATGCAATATAAAAGATGGTGTAATTGGTGTAACCAGTTGAGTAATCAATAATCTTTCTAGTTACAGCCAAACAGATATGAAGAATCCTCCCCTCCTATCAGTTATAGATTCATTATGCAACGTTCGTGCAAGTGTCATGAATGTCTATAATTTTAACATTTTTATCAGTGCGCATGCAATTTGTATACACGATTCATGCAAATCTAGTGACTTTTACGATTATTGTCACAATACAAAAGTTAAAATCCACAACCTTCCAGAATTTCTCTTATTCCTTCTTCCTCTCTTAATGAATAACATAGTAATTGGCTTATTTGCAATGACATTAACATTATGAAACGAAAATGGGCTAACAGTCTGACCTCACGAAAACTTTTATTTCCGTAACGCTTACGTAACATTGCCAATATTTCGAAATAAACGAACTTGCTCGAAAATTTCATAGCGCAATATCAATAGCATGTGTACAAGAAATTCCTGCAGCCTATATTATTTGTTAAAAATATCGGCTGTATGCCCCATACTATATTCTTTTTATCTGATTTAGTTTTTCATGAATATGACATCAGATTTTGCTCATTTTGTTGACTCCTCAAATCAAAAAGTATAGTTTGCCGATTGGTTGCTTGATTAAGTACTTCCAATTTTCTAATTAAAACGTCAAGAAACTTCAAAATCGAGTTATTATTTGAGGTTATTTCACCATTCTTCACTATGATGCCGCCACATATTTGTGGTTTGCGGCAACGAAATCAAAGAAATAACTTGCGACTTATGGCACAAAAAAGATTCATGCAACTTGAAAAACTTGCATGAATACGCGCGACTTTCTTCAGTTGCAGCGACAAATCGCATCGTGGAAACAGGGTGTAATACTTACAAGAAATGGTTGCATTTATGTCTTTCGGGAATCAAGTTTGGAATTCGAGTTGCAAAAAAGTCGATCCCCATGCTAACTAATGATTACAACTGAGAGGGGGGGGGCACATACGAGTTGACAGATGTAGGACTGATTAGAAATCAGCGGAACTCCAGAGGTTGTACGTGATAAGTGAGTGACTAAATCCGGCACTGGTTAACTACTTTTTAATAAAACTGTATGATCAATGCGATCGAAGGTCTTCCGAGAAGTCCGTATAAATTACATGTGCTTGACCCTTAGTATCAACGTTATCCGATAAGATCTGTTCGATAGTGACTGAATTAGTTGCAGTGGACCTCCTACTCATAAAACCATGTTGATGCAGTGTTATCAAGGGTCTAATCTGTGAAGCTATTGCCTACCACATTTTATATTATGAACCCTTCTGAAGAAATCGAATAATTTTCCTGATATAATACAGCAGCCTCCACACGATGCATGAATATTCTTTCCCCAAAAGCTGGAGTGCATCCCCCTTGCTCCCGAAAATGGTTAAACTTGTTCGATACTTTACAAGAAACTTAATTTCAAATGTATCCTTACTTTTCAGGCGCAGTGGTTCAAGAATAAACCACCAGAAAACAAACCTTTTGTGGGCAGTACCAGAACTATAATAATTCTTTATTAACTCTGCAGTGGTTGACATATTCCAGACAGATTTTGGTTACTTTTGATATTGCCAACTCCATTAAATGTTACTAGATAGTCACATCACCAACAATCTCAGAAAAATAAATATAGTCGTCCCATGTTGCCTCCAGTTTGGATTGGCTAGAGTTGAACCCACCATCTTTTTTCCTTGCTTAACAGGAAATCAAGCCCATTTCACTTATATTATTCGAAGATGTAGGTAAAATTTCCAATTATTATTTTCTATTAACCTGAGAAATTGGTAGGCCTCATTGATGAAAGAACGTTTTTGATAGGAAGGATTTATATTTCCAAGTGTGAAGATGTTTTGTAGAGGAGACCGAATTACGTAAATTCCGCAAAAAAAATCAAAAAAAGGTGCTTATAGCGATTGAAGTATTACCCGAATATCACTTGGAATTAGCTCCAAAATATGTACCACTGTACCACCGCACAAAATCTTTTTTTTTGTTACAGTTTCATCTTCCATAGAGTTGAATTTTTTCACAAATGAAAAAGGATTAGTTCTCCGGATTACTTGCCAATAAGTCTCACAAACAATAAATGAACTAATAAAATTATCTTTCAAGACAGTATGATGAAAATATTGACGCCAAAAGTATTTCATCTGATACGAAATCTCCTTTAGCCCAATCTCAGAACATGAACGATTTTAGATGAGCTTTTATTGAAATGCTCATAACACGGCAACAAAAAGAGGCGTTGAACATAAATCAGAAATCGGTACATTTTTATCGCTTTACCATATATTACTGTAGATACAAGATATTCTGAAGCTCGTCATTAGCCTTTGTATAGAACCAGAAGAAAATGTGCCTGATGCAGGGCGAAAAACTCACAGATTGACTATGTCCGACATGTTCTATGCACTCTGTATGGGGAAGAATGAAGATTGTTTCTAGTTATATCATTCTTCATGATCCGTGCATTAGATGCACCACTTTATTTTTTCAAAAAATCTCATTTTTTTTTTAATATCTATCAAAATGATAACTTGGTAGTTTTATCCAAATGAATTATACCAAAAACAACTCAACTTTTTTTGGGATTACTTTCCACCCACATTGGGCTATTTATGTTGACATACAGCTGCCCCTGAAGGAGTTTCAATAAGGGTGGCTTCAATACTCCTTTTCAGGTGTTGTTTGCATGAATCATAATAGGCATTTAATCCTAAAATCACTATGAATACACGAAACTTCGGATTGTTCCTCGTAGAACAGATATGACCTCGTCAGTGACCTCCGAAAGTTATTTCGCAACACCAGCAATATCGGAACTCCGTAGTATCATTCATGATTTATGACGTAATAAAATTTGTGATTGAAATATTCATTCTGAATTTATAACACTCACCTGTGCCGTTGGGTAGATCTTGAACGTACGTAGGAAAACATTTTACGATTGAAGTGGGGTGAGTGTCTTTTCTCAAACCCCTGTGTACATTTTCTAAAAATACTTCCATGATTTTCCGTAGCTTGTCATTATCCAGAATGAGTTCCCTGCATCTGTCCCGTATCTGCAAAAAAAAAAGATTCAAATTGGTGATGGTTTTGTTGAGTTCAGTCTGCAATGTTGAAATATAGAAATAATGGGTTTTCAAGGTTGAAATGAATACTATTGGGATTTCGAGATGAGCGATACAACCTCTGGTGGAAATTTTAAAATAATGTAAAATTATTTTCAAAGTGGCGCTTATTAGTTTGTCTTGGTGAAAATGGCGCTATTATTTTGAAATTTTGGAATATGATTAAAATTAACTTAAAATTGCTAATGTTGATCAAGCACAATTCATGGTTAACGTTCACATAAAAAGTGAAAAAACACTCAGAACTGTAAAAGTCGCCCAAATTTTTTTACAATTTGGGATGTTCAACCACTGCCAGAATCCTAACCTCAAATGGCAATAGTTGTCAAAGTGACGCAATTAGTTGGAGATTTTTGAATGTGGCGCTGCGATCTTAATTTGAAATTCCAGTTGAAAGCAAAAAATTCCAGATGTTGAAAAGAATGGTTGAAAATGTAGCCACCTTTGTCATCGACTAAAAATAATGTTTTTACACAACAAGGTGGTCCTTAATGAGTGATCATATCAGAATGGCATTAAAAAAAAATTCGACACAGTCGATGGGCATACTTCAAGACTGGCGTTAAATCAAATCATCTTTCGAACAATTCGTTCGGCCAGTCTCTAATCTACCTAAACAGTAGGTTTTGGCTGGCACCTGTCAGAAAAGAACTACTCCCCTGGCTAATACCACGAAGGGCATTGAATTATATCCGTCCGAGTAGAGAGAGGGGAGCAGTTGTTTTCTAACAGGTGCCAGCCAAAACCCACTGTCTAGGTAGATTAGAGACTGGCCGAACGAATTGTTCGAAAGATGATTTGATTTAACACCAGTCTTCAAGTATACCCATCGATTATGTCGAATGTATTTAAAATTTCCTCGCAGGAGGCAGTGGCGGATCCACGAGGGGGGGTTTCGGGTCCGGACCCCCCCCATTGGGAAAATGAGAGATTTTTTTTCAATTTTTATCGGCTCCTAATTTCCAAATTTTGTTTGGGAACGAAAAAATATCACATGTGCAAGACATAAAATTAAATAGAATAATATTTTTGCTTTAAAATTAAAGAACTTTAATAATCATTATTACATTCCATTGAAAACTAAAGAGCAGGCTACATTTAAACATTAGTAAATTTTAATTTTTCAACCACCAATTTCATCAATTTTTTCAATTCAATAACCCCCCAATTCCTAAAAAAAATAATTCTCAAGAATTAAAAATAGTACAAACAAGATCTGCATTGAATGTTACCCAAACAAACAAACAAATTTCGCTTGAAATTTTTGGACTCACCGATTGGTCTTTCCTTTTTTTTTTTCTGATTCAGTCGGTTCAGACGCTGGATCAAGCCGAGTAAAATATGAAAATAGAGTCTTCTTCATGTTGTAGGTTCAAAATAAAATGCTTTTTTTTATCAAATTGCAATTTTTCTCGATGACACTTCAAAGAAAATTGACACTTGTCAGGCTTATCGAGGAAAAGTTCGAGAAATTCCTGACAGTGCTGCCATTGGATCCTTTTTGGCGCAGTATTTGAAAAATTAGACTTGTTATATTTGTGATGAGTATTGTGTATGCCGGTTCGATTTAATAAAAATTAAAGTTTCGAACCTACTTTACCTCCTGGCTACACCTTCAAATTTTGCTCGTGTCTATCTCTTTCACCTTTTTTTTGGATCTCGACTAGTTTTTGCTATACGGTAGCACATAATTTTCTGTTATATATATACATATATATATATATATATATATATATATATATATATATATATATATATATATATATATATATATATATGTAACAAATTTTGAGTTATAGACCCCCCCCTTGACCTGATCCTGGATCCGCCACTGGCAGGAGGAAAGGGCGAATTCGGTTTGTTTTCGGGATACCTCTTCCATAGGTAGATGACACATTGACTTCGTGTTGTTCGCATCAGCTTTGGTCGAGGCTTGATACTATAAAAGGTGTTTGATTACCAATTATGGAAAGTCATTGACTTTATGTTGATGATGGCACTGCCTTGTACTGACGAGTAGCCAAATAGCCCGAAACCGGTTTGTAAGTGTGTCCGTCCCTATAATTGGGAATCAATTCCTTCATTTGTATCGCCAAAAGCAAATGCAGGATTTTTCTTCTGTGAAGAAACCTGCACTGGCACCGGTCGGATATAATGCAACTTCCTTCGTGGTATTAGCCAGGGGAGTAGTTGTTTTCTGACAGGTGCCACCCAAAACCTACTGTGTCGGTAGATTTGAGACTGGCTGGAACGAATTATCCGAAAGATGAATGGAATGATATGATATTTGATTCGATTTTTAAATTTTGAGGGATCAAAGTATTTGATAATTCCATCGTCCTAATTATGTATATCACTTTTATTTCGATTCAGTGCATATAAATTCGTTTTTAACGAGCGAAGTGACTGGTATCCTGCATCCGGTTGATGGCAACGAATTGTAGCTAATATACCATGTTTCGTTTATCAATTTTCAGGATGAATAATGACACATTGTTCGTTCGGAATTACCATTGATAAAAAATAAAAATGTAAACAGATAGGATTTCAGTGGACAACAGTCATTATGTAGTCATGTAGTTGTTTATTATTTTTACAGTCATTCGACAATATGCTGAATTCTATATTTTTTCGTGTCAAATCGTTCATCAAGATGAGGTACTTCCCGACCTACTTTTTGATCTTAGGTATAGAAAACAAGCTAACCCTGACACATTATTTTAGTGCCTAACAGACAGAAAATATGTACGTACTCATTTGATTCATTTGAACAAACGAGCCCCTCCTTGATAATTACCCTTTCATACCAATTTCGAAAAATCATATCAACTATTCCACCCTCTAACTCAACAGACTTCATGGAATTTGTTGTGAAGTGGAACCTCTTGTAATAAATCCTTCAAACCCAGGCAGGTGAACCATTCGTAATGCACCATAAATAAACAATCCATTCAGTTTAATAAATTCACTGCCAATCCTGAATTTGGAGAAACTTTGAATTTTGAAACCACAGAAAACATTTATGATGATGATTCAGAAAATCAGTTCCATAAAGAGTAAACAAACAGTGAAAAATTATATATAATTCAAACCATTCTAAGGTTGAAGATGTAAAAGATATAACATTAAACAAACAACCTCTACTATTAGGTGTATATCTTTAACAAAAGGGAAGAAAGAGTCTAGATCTAAACAGCTACTGCCCTACCTATATGACATAACGGGCTCTGAATAACACAGACGTCACTTTTTCATGCACAATTAGTCTCAGACCAGTAGGTGGTGACAGGTGATGTTCTCCCATTTTACACTGCATGCCTTTTTTTATTTGCATGCAATTTCGGATTTCATCATCATTTCAAGTTATTGACATGAAAGGCATGCATTCAACTACAGGTCAACATACAATAATTGTGAAAACATTCAATGAACATAATCATTCAAATTCAAGCAAACATTTGAAATATTCCGTGCATTTTTTTGCACGCTGCTTTGTACAGTATTAGTGAATATTATTGTTACAAATCTCCTAGCGCTGGCCCTTCCATCTTCCAGGAACCCGTAAATTGCGTTGGAGAATTCGCGAAGATTCTTCATAGGCCTACGCAGGTATATATACGGGAAAGACTTCGTCGCGGGCAGAGAAGTTAGTTATTCGGAAGTTTGTATTCAGAGCTAAGTGGAGCGAGTTTAGTGGAGCTAAGTGGAGAGACTTTTGTTATTGCTAAGTGCAAGAAGTGTGTAGAATTTTCAGTACAGAGAGTTTTAGTACCGAGCATTGGAAAGTTAGCGGAGCAATTTAAGCGAGTGTATTGTATTGTGTTGTGATAGATAGTTGTAATAAAAGTAGTTTAGTGTTGGTTGGTATTTTAATCGTCGAACCCAAGGATATATCGTAACATTATTATAAGCTAAAATAATAAATAGAAAAACATGAACATTTCCCACGAAAAAGCGTTTTGTCCTGTCTATTTTTCATATTTTACGGTTATCAAGTCTTAAAAATGCATGCAGTTGTAATGCTGAGCATTTGTAAGTGAACTCAATATAAGTATTCGCACCCTGTGTATGAAAGCTTCATATACAATGTATCAAAATTCATTAAAGAATTCCTCTCACGAAACACCCAATGAAAGAAGTCTTTGTTTGAGTCTAGACGAGATATGAGATGTCGATGTGTAAACCTCTTGATAGACAAAACATCGGCTTCGCGTGGGATCAGTCCGACGAACGGTTACATACATCCAGCGTGAAATAATTGCGATTTTTGCAATTTATGCAAAAATGAGAGTGGACGAGAAAAAGGTCGCTCTTAGGGAGTTGATCTAGAGACACGGTCAAGAAACAAACTCGCGAACGCGAGGGGACGGCCTTTTTCAGGTTTGTCCCCTACCAAAATTATGGGGGCGCGTTTCATTACGAGAATCTAATTACGGTCGGAAAATTTCGGGAAAATAAATAATGTCAAATTTATTCGTGTGCAAAGTGCCATATCTTGGAATACCAAAAATCTATGGAATGGAAACAGCCATGCAAGATAGACAGAAAACTTGGTATGTCAATTTAGATGTGTGTTAACGTAAATAACCATTTTATTCACTTTTGGAAAGAGAAAGCCATAATTAATTTTATATCAGTTGTTCAAATCACAAGTTGAGAAATCGTTCTTCGAGTAGCTATTGGAATGGGCCGTAGGGCGGCCTATTATATACATTTAGCCAGTAGGGCAAATTAAGAGGCATTTATAGATATAAGTACATAAGGTTTTTGTGCTCTGAGTACACATTTTTCTATTTGTGGAATTTTCATTTTTCTTATGCATAGAGAAGACCATTGCCGGTCTCAATTCATTTTTCAATATTTTGATTAAACTGAATAGTACAGTAAATGTTTTTTTTTGTTGTTATAAATTGTTTTTGATTCATATTTCTTTTGTTATATATTTTTTTTCTCTAAATCTATTTTGTAAGTTCCTATTTTCATTTCGTTGCTAATATATTGCTTAAAGTTATCAGAGGATTTCATTTCCTACAAGCCGCCCGATTTTCAGATTTCAGAGTATACGAAGAAGCAGAAATTAAACCCTAGGTTTCTCACTAAAGACCCCTTCTTCGTGCAAAGGGCCGAACTCATGTTCCTTTCGGAAATTGCCTTAACATCCAAAATTTGACGTAGAGAAATCTACGTCCGGTGACACGCTGCCATTAACAAAAATGATACCCTTTCAGCAATTACCACACTAGTAATAGAATGGAGGGATTGTAAATTGTGAAGTTGTCTATTCTGTAAACATAAATTTATACAGATAGGTTGAAATAGAGGTACAGTGTTAGAAAGAAAATATTGAGGGATTATTGTGGGTACCTAGAAGAGCAATAAAAAATAAAACAACAATTACAAACCCTACCGGTCGTTACACAGTGTAAAATGGGAGAACGTCACCTATCACCACCTCCGGTCTATTTACCAAGCACTCGAAATTTGAATCAAACATATATAATTTATAGAATATTTCAACACGAAATGAGCAGTTTGCGAAAAAATGTCATTCATCGGAATCACATTTCATTCTCAAACCCAAACAAGCTCGTTTTGCTCAAAGATAATTATCCTTTGGGCACATCAGTGGGTATAAGGATGATATCTCTCAATGAATTGGCACCACCCTTGGCAGTTTCTACACCGATGACTCGACGAGTACAGAATTCCCACCCCTTTGTTGTGAGCTTGGAGACCCATCGAATCTCTCTTGCCCAGGGATCTTTTTTCAATAGAATAGCTGGACTTTGGAACTCCTTGCCGAAAGAGGTTTTTCCTGAGGCTAAAAAAAACTTCAAAAGTTTAAGGCGAATGTTAATTTGTATCTCCTGTCCCTTGATTCACGCGGTGGTCTTTGAACATTACAGAGCTGCCCTTTCGTGTATTATGTAAAAAAAATTATAGAACTTTTTCACTAGATATACCAAACGTTATAAAGAAACTCAATTTTGAAGGCCATCACTCTGAACCTCCCAAATGTTTTCCCGATTTATATCACTGAATGATATTTCTTCTATCGTGCTCAAGGGCGTCGCCAGCTTATGACTAATGGGGGGGCAATAGGGTAATATTATGGAGGATAAAAAATATGAACGGTACAGTCAAAAGCATGAAGCGTTACACTTTGGAAGTGTTTGCCTCGATGACAATTGTAATAAAAATAGTTCTGATATCAATGTATAAAACTTCACAAGCCCTCGATTACTTACTCAACTCAACTCAATTACCTATAAACATTATCTCAGAAAGCTCTTTTAGCCTTATTTATATTAAGGATCCGTTTTAATTTGTATTTAATTGAACCACAAATATAAATTATGATTTGTTTTCATAAATGATTACTGAAAACGAAACACCATTCAGTTAACGTTAAATTCATAGAGATTGAATCAATAATTTTGTTTTTAATAAAATACCTAAACGATCATCATACACGTCTCTAGCTAGTATATCCGTTACCAAAGCTATTAGCTGAGAGAAATAAAATGAAAATACTAGTTCTAAGGACCGGTTTTTCAATGCAAGTTATCTATCAGATAAAAATGACCAAAAATTTTCATCCTTATATCACTGCCAAACATCGCTCACGCGCACCCTCTCATTTCTTTCATCTAACTGACAGATAACTCATTTATTCTTGTGTTGAAATTCCGGCCCTAAGTTCAAGATTAAAGCAGTACTTAACTCACCAAAAAACGTTCTGATGTCCATTTTGATAAGATGATGAATAGAGACACACTCAGAAACTTCACAATTCAACACAGAGATGATGAGATCTTATTATTTAATGAATATAAATCAATATTGACTAGGCAAACCACGTCTTCATATACCCAAACGTAAATCATACTAGAATCTAGAATTAGAATGTGCAGTAAAATTCTACCTGGTCTAGTAACTGCTACCAACTTCCAGAGAGTTCATTGAACAAGCGTTTCTAGCGTCGAGTAGCAATACTAGGTTTTACAAGGATTGTAGTCGATTTATTCAACTGTAGGCTGTAGGTGTTTCTTATGAACACTACTCACACATTTGATCTCTAGGGGGGGGCAACTGCCCCCCCTGCCCCTCTCTGGCGACGCCCTTGATCGTGCTGTAGTTGCATCATGTAGGCCTTAACGAATGAAGACCGACAAAGACTCAACCGCTAATTCTTCAGCAATAAAATTTGTTGTTTATAGGTGAGTACATGGAATTCCCGCTGAACTGATTCAATATAAATTCCTTTAAAAGAAGCAAACCCGATTAAGGTCATGCTTAGGAAAACAATGAGATTGGAATTTATTGAATATACGATTGATTTATACGATACACAGAGTGTCCTATTCGAGGTCTTATGGAACAATGAGGATCTCCAGTGTCATCGACCTTTCCGAACCCTCGAAAATACTGAAATCCTTGAAATAATTTCAAAATTTATGAAGGGATAAGTTTGAACGACAATTTCTTGCCGAACATCGTGCCCTCTTGCTAGATTCTTTGGCATTCCGTTGGCAGCACTCTCGATGTTGCCGCGATTATTGTAAATCTTATTTATCAAATGACAATTGTCATTCAAAGGTGACAGCTCTATGTTGACGTCTTTTCAGTGTTCAAATTGTGGTGAAAAACTGTGTATTTCCATGAGTCTATAGCAAGTATCAGTCCCAAGATAATCGTAAAAATGCCAAATGAAAGAAAAACTAAGTAGCGCTGCCAAGAGTTGGCACATCTTTGAGTGGTTATTTCGAAAGAGAACGAATGGCCCTTTGCTCACCTTAACGGCTGTTAGAGAGTTTAACCCTCCGTTAGTCGCGCATGGGACTGGCAGTCCCATGATTTACAATTTTCTCAATTATATTAAAACTATTATAGCTACAGCGTCGTAACTTTATGACATCTCACAGTAAACTTCTAGAAGCCAGTTGCCTGAGTTTCATGCAAAGGGATAGTTTTATATCTCAGAAAATTTGCAAAGAGTGCGTCAGGTACCTGCTTTGGGACTGATAGTCCCAGCGCGACTGCCTACGACTCATTTTTGTTGCGTACATTGAACAAGCGTCTCAGTACCGTATTTGTAGGCTTCGTTGTTTGTAGGTTATTTTTTCTTGTTCATTTGTTACTGTGCCGTGTATTTTTGAAACAAAGTGCATAATTTTGGACACAAAGCGTTATAATTTTGATAACCCCGCTGACGTGGAAGAATTGAATCGTTTGGCTTTCAACCTGGGACGAGCCGAAGAGCGGTCAAGAGAAAACGTTGCGAACCTTGTTGTAACGAATCTAAAAAGGACGCCAGAACAACCTATACATGTCAAAAAGGGTGATACCTATATATGTTTGAAAAAACATGTCCAAGTAATATGTAAAAATTGCTTAGAAAATATAACTGAAGAGGAAACAGCTAGTGAATCTGAATAAATCAAACTACAATAATTTATGATGCCATTTATTACCTACTTGCTTTTCTGTTCCCTAAATATTTTCACGTGAATTGTGTAAAAGCGTATCCACAAATACTACTATAAGAGGTATAAATGTAAAAAATGATTCATAAACAATAAAAACACTAGTTATGAAACACAATAAAATTATAATGCAATTCAACTCGCTTTAGTAATAAACTAATTTATCAAAAACATTTTTAACCAAAATAATTCATATGAACAAAAATTAGGCTGCGTTATTGATATGGGACTGGCAGTCCCAGCGCGACTAACGACGTTACATATGGTGGCGCGCCTAACGGAGGGTTAATGAAATAGGTAATACTTTGGACGCTATGAGCACCTTTTTGAAAAAAAAAAGTGGAACTCACGGAATTCGGTCTCCTCTACAAAATATCCTCATAACATTTTCGACGTTCTCGTATATTTTCAGAGAAATAGGTCCATTTTGTTGTAAAACTTCAAATTTCTGTTGTTTGAACACACAAAATTTGTCCTTCCTTTGATCAAAACACCACACAAGTCTTCATTTACTTGTTTTCATCATTTTTAAGTAGACAAAACCATTATTGTTTTCAAAACGTAGAGATTTTGTTGGCATGTCATAGCTCAATACGATTTATTTGCGATGTTGCCGTCATCACCGCCGTCATTGTTATTGTTAAAAACTGAAAATATTTATCTTGACTTTTGAAGAAGGGTGAATTATTTGAAACAATAATGGTTTTGTCTGCTTAAAAATGTTGAAAGCTGGTAAATAAGGAATTGTGTAATGTTTTGATAAAAAGAAAGACACATTTTGTGTGTTCAAACAATAAAAATTTGATGTGAAAAATGTTTTACAACAAAATGGACTTGTATATCCGAAAATTGAGGAGATAATGTTATGAGGATTGTTTAAAAAAAGGTGATCATAGCGACCGAAGTATTACCATGTAATACAACGTAGTCAATTGTACTTGCATGTAGCATTTAGCGAGGCGTGTAGCAGCAGATTTAAGGTCAAGTAGAAATACTGTCATACAGGGGTTACAAATTCCGCAATATTGGATACAGGTGTTATTTGTAAAAATATGTAAACTGTGTGCAGTAAGAATTTGAAGTTTATAAATAAAGAAAATATCGATTTGTTCAAAAAGTTTGGATGTAATTCCATAATTCTATAAAAATGTTGCTACAGTGTTCAAAATTTAACCAGGCCCCTGATGACGTGCAACAGTATTTAAATTGTATCTATAAGAACACATAGTTTTTACCCGAGTACATATCTAGATGTTGAGAAAGGCTAGACAAAATTGTGGAGTATTTTGATCAAATAATGATAATGCGCTATGCGATGAAATCTTGGTGACGTCCTACCCGTTTATTTCAAGGTAAAGGTCTTTATCTATTCTTAACAACGATATAATATCCGGCGCTGATAATATATCGCCTACAGAAGTTTATGGAGGTACATTTCATGGGCTTCAAAATATCTCCTATCAGAGGCAGACATGAACTTTGACAATTTTATATGTTTCGATAAAAAGTTACAAGTTCCATGGATATTAGACATTCTTTCGTGTGAAGAATCATTAAATAGAAACGAGAAGGTGCTGGTTGACCAATAATATGATGCCTAAAAACCCTTATATGTTCACTTATACCTAAGATGTCTAGAAGGATGGTGCTGGGACTGATGCGATATTGTTTAGAATTTTATGGCGACACTTTTCTGTCATTAGTGTCATTTTTACGTATCGTGGTGTGTTTCTCAATTTCATCGCTAGTTGACGCTAATTGGAAGTGCATAGTCAACCGATCGATCGACAAACTATATTCTTCGATTCGAGCAGTCAACAAAATGAGCAAAATCTAATGTCATACTCATAAAAAACAAAATCGAATGAAAGGAATAGGGAATTTGGCCAGTATTCTAAACGAATAATATAGGTTGTTGATCAGTCAGCGTCCAAAAGTAAAAGTATAGCCAGCCGTCAGGTCGGCCGTTTATACATTTCCTAGGAAATTTGTAACTCTTTTCGTTGCAAACGCCATCTGAACTGATTTGATGTCAAGGGGTCATGATGCTTATTATCATAGTAGGCATGTGTCGCCACTTAGACCCCAAACTTTCCCAGGTATAAACCCCTACACCAGGGTTTCTAGACATCTTACTTATACCTGTGAAAATTTAAGATAAAAGTGGCGAAATCTGGATATCTGGATTGCTTGATTTTTGGTGGATGATTGAGCTTCTAGAGGTTTCCGTACAATACGTACAGATGTCGCCGACACGTTCTTGTCAGCCTTGCCTTAAGCTCAATTTACACATTTACAGTAAAAATGTGCAGTCGGGTTTTTTCACTTTTATTTGATGGGCTAGTGAGAAGAGACCGCAACCCAAGGATAATGGGTGGCCAATCGAACACCAGTAAAAACGTTTCAATGTTTAAAAGCCACGAAATCAATAAATAAACACGATAAAACATCGTACACATCAAAGTTCGAAAGTGACTTGACAATGTGACAATTAACTTGAGATCAAATTTGAAGAATGGGAACATAACGCCCCCTACCGATGAAATAGGGGAAACCTCCAGAAGCGTCGATTGTTTTTTTTTCGCCACAAAAATCTAAACAGAATCTAATCAGTGGAATCACCAGGGTTTCTCGGCATCTCAACCAATAACAACCAATAATACTACTCAGGAAGGTACATTGTCAACCGCATTCTAGCAAACATTGGATGCTTTCATTCTCGGCTTTCATTGATTTACTTCAAGCTGGGGCACTGGGAATTTTATCTGAATCGACCGTTCTCTCATTCTGGCCATTGAAATGGCTATAGAAATGACTAAAAAAACAACAGAATTGTTTTTCGATAAAATCAAAACAAATTAACTTCGACACGCAACAAACAACATGATTTGAAGCAAGGTACCTACATGTTCGAGAATAACATCGATGAAATCACTTCTCCAAAACAAGAACAACATTTTCATATAATTATTATCATAAGTATCTTCATCAATAATAAATAATTGTAATCATCAGCAGTGTATTTTTTTTTTAGTGGATTTCACTTGATTATTCGTTCCTTTCTATTCATGCTTGGTGAGTTGGTGTTGTGAGATCGAGTGTGAGATTATATTTTTTTCAGCATATTCCTTTCTTAGTTTCTTCAGAGTGTCAATAAACCTCTCGAGATCCTTTTGCGTGAATGTAACAAAATGCGTGCAAAATAGTTGTTTATAAAATAAGTGCATAAAGTAGGTCTTTTTTCACGCTTTTTTGCGCGCATGAGCCGTAGGCGAGTGCCGCCATGTCATGGGTGAATTTAAGACACTTACAGCCGATTGCACCGACTTTTTCTTATGGGAGTATTGAGCTAATGGACTATTAAAGCCCGTTTAACGCACTGCGGCGATTGCACCATAGCTCAAGAGATTATTAAACACCTATCTCAAAGAGTTCCTTCGTTAATGGTCTCAAAAAAAAGTCGGTGCAACCGGCTGTTAATGTACGAGTTTCATGCAATATTTTTTCTAGGATCATAATAAATAAAACATTACATATTTATATCAGTTCAACAGTTGATCTAATATAGAATAATTAAACAAAAACTATTCTAGTTATATAAAAAAAATTATTTGGATTATTTACGCAAGCTTTTTTTCAGAACGTCAGTTTCCATATTCAACTTCAACTTCAATATGTTTAAATATGAATATGTCTGTCACAAAACATGATACAGTTATGACGTTTGAATAAATTTGAAATCGAAAGCCCCACAGACAGCATCTTCTGGGTTTCCATCAGGGTGGGTCAAAATCTGATTTTTATTAAAAAAATCAAAAATCATTGATTTTTTTTAACACGATTTGTTTGATTTTTTTGATTTTTGAAATTTGAATATAAAATTTGAACATTTTGATTCTTTGAAATTATTGTTGATTATTTTAATGTATAAGCCTAAAAATTTTAATACAATTTGCGGCTCAAAAACTTGTGACAACGCATTTGCCGCGCTTCTTGCAAGAAAATTCTTGTCGCGATTTGTTTTCCTACTGTCCTATACACTTGCTATACAGTGCTGAGTGAGACACGAACACGAACGCGTTTGTTGTGCTTTTTGCAAGAATATTCCTGCCGAGGCTTGTTTTCCTTCTCAACCTATAAATTTTCCTTCTCAACCTATAAATTGACATTGCCCAACAATTTCACGCATTTCGCTAGTTGTACACTCGGATATCAGAAACAGACATAGAAAATGGAGGAAAACTCGTGTTTTTGTTTAGATTGTATAACAAAAATGAATAGACTGAAAATATACAGCAATCAAATTTAGGTGTTACGTTTAGTTTAAGAATTTGGAATTATGTACTTCTTTTTCGTTGTTTTTACTAAAAGCAGATACTCCTGCTGATCTTCGAGAAAACTTTTATATTATGTTGTTATCTGGTTCTGAACAAAACAAACAAAAATTGATTCAAATCATGATTTTAATTTTAAAAATCAAGCGATTTAAATCATGATTTTAATCAGCCCAACCCTCGGCCCAACCCTGGTTTCCATTAATTCTTATACTATTGAGAGACGTACCGAGGTAAAATTTCTGTTAGACCGAGCATCTAAATTAAGAAAAAATGTGGATCTCACGTATCCACTTAATTCGCTCTGTATAAAAAAATCCAAGTGTAATTTTTGTTGGAAATAACAAATATAATTTGTCCTTCTTCTCGTCCTTCTTGATCATAAGACCACACACGCCCTTATTTACTTGTTTTCAATATTTTCCAGCAGAAAAAATAGTACATTGTTCAGCAGGTAGAAAAAGCTTAACATTGCTTGATGTTAAACTCCAAGCGATTAGCGGAGAACATTATTTCAAAACTTCTTCAAAACGTGAACATCAATCAGTATGTTTAGTTGTCAACAATAACAATGAGGGCGGCAAGTAATAGTTTTCTGCTCAAAAATGTTGAAAACAAGTAAATAAGGACTTGTGTTGTGTTTTAATAGAAAGGACAACTTTTGTGTGTAAATGATGGTGAAGATTTACAATTAAATGAACCTGTATCTTCAAAAATAGACGTGACCGCCCGAACTTTTTTTAGAGGAGAGCGAATTAAGTTTTTTTCAATTTATATGCTCAGTGTAGGTACCCGAAGTTTTCTCGGTACTGACCTATGCTGAGGTTTGAGTTTGAACAAGTCTCGGAATGAGACGAAGTCGAAAAAAATTGAATCAACTGATTTTCTGTAGAAAAGTTTGTATAATCTCAAGTCAATTTACGTTCATTCGATTCGTACAGGTTAGAGCTAGCTGAGTACCTTCAGGTATGGTACCGCCAAACATCATATGAGTACAGAACAGAAACATGATTCAAAACATAGATATATAGGTTTTTTCGGGTATATAACAACCACGTATTTTTGCATTTAAATAATTAAAACAACATGCCAACCTAGTAGGTACTTATATCAACAATTGATTGAAATTTATATTCTTCAATAGGGGATTTGCTCGGGTATTTGACTTCGGATTCGTGTTCTACGCATAAGAAAAAGTGCGCAGCAATAACATTTTTTCGAAAAGGCTAGTGTGTGGGGATATCGAACTTTTACCGCATTTTTCAAATTATTTTTATATTTCGTAGCTCAGTTTTGGAGAATTGAGGATTGAAATTGAAAATAAACTGTCATTGTTTTCCTGAGAAGGCCGACCAGAATTGCATCTTCATTGTCCATTTCAACTTGCCAAACCAAAAAACAATCCCGAGAAACAAATTATTTGAAGAAAAATTAGACACAAATATTTCACACTTGAAGTAAGAAAGTTATTTGTTAATTGTCAATTGATAAGTACTTGATAATATGGTTGCATAAATCGTCTACAGTAAATGAGGCAGTTCAACCCGGTTCAACCTATTATCGATAGTGGTTCCTTGATAATTGAAGCTGAATGAGAGGGTGTATTTATAAAAAAAATTAACATTTAGTGTTTAATTATCACCTCAAGACTTACTTATAGCAGGATGGTAGACTCAGTTATAAAAAAAAAACTAAGATTTAAGAGATAAGTTGTCATCCGTCAGTACTGACATTTGAACATTGACTATAACAATAAAAAGGCTTATTTTGAATATCAGATTTCGACGGTTTTTCATGAGAAAATAGGTACCTACCAAAGGCAGATATCATGAATAAACTTGAATAGGTAATGATTCCCATGGTTTGAAAATATATCATTGCATAATATAACCTCTCAATTCTCATCAACATTCGTAAACAAAATAAAAACATGCGTAAATTTCTTGCGCACATCCTATTTCATTTACCAAACAATTGGAAGTTGACCATCTTCTTGGATCTCAAATGTAAAATGTCAAGCAATAAGTGTTTTTATAACAGTTTTTATGTCATTCCTATGTTCCATCTCTCTTAAGTGATAAGTCTTGAATGATAAGTCATAAATCTTAGGTCTTAGAGTTTTTTATAAATCCACCCTTTGAATCCACCTCAACTGTCTTTACGATTATGTTAGGACAAAATTCACAGTAAAATTCGAAATACTTAGAAGTACACAAACGATTTCCCTATCAAAATTATTCACCTTGATGATTAGGTAAGTAAGTATATAAATAATTATCAACATCAAACGAATGAAAAAGTGATAACAGAAGCCCAAAACACGTAAACTCGTATTCCAGCGAGCCGAGTGAAGGTCAATCAGGCGAGACGATTCTACTTCAAAAATAGAAATTCGAGCATTGCATTGCTTTCTACCACATGTTCCCGGCTTCCGACGCGACTTCGGCATACGCAATGGTCGATGGTCGATAACGCTCTCAACACACCCCTACAATCGACCAACCCAAGCGAACGTGACCCTCGCATACCCCAAATCACGATAGCGTCATTAGAACAACTATAAAAAACTCACCAGGGGTGTAGCTTGTACAAGTCTCTTGTATCCCATCGCTCCAAACGGGACCGAAAAATCTAGTAGGCAAATACAAATACACGACTCGCAAACACCGCGATCGCGCTATCGGGTATCGAGAACTGAACACTGAAACGCTGAACGCCGAATCGAATTTCAAGTTGGCGGGCAAGCTAGTATTCGATTTCGCCGGCTCATTCACGGGGATCCAGAGTGGGGGTGTTCTGTTCTCATTGGACGCGCACAAAGGTGTGTTTGCTGTCTGCATGTGATACGTCACGTTTCAGTTAACCAACTTCGTGCAAGATATTGCAATTTCCGAGAAATGTCTGGAACAATTGAAAAACGACTAATAAAAAGTGACACGTAAAGAGAAAACCCCCCGAGGTTGGATTGCGCTGGTACTTGGAACAGATACGTAAATGATGGTTTGGTCAGTGGTAGCGGCTGGCAGATAAGCCAACTTGATATTTATGAGTAATTGATTGATACCGAACTGGAAATTCAATAAAGCAGTTCGTTCAATGAAATTTATGATGAGATGTCTGAATTTGCATTAAGTTGTATATACAGTTAACAAAAAATAATCGAAACAATTTGAGGATATTGCTGCCTCCTCTTTCATTCTTTCCCAAAATGCATTTACTTAATAATATAAGAAATATTAAAATTCCCATTTTTCCCAAAAAATTGAGATGAAGTCTTGAACTCCCTAGACATTTGTGATTTTTCAAGGTACGTGCAGGAAATTATAAATGCATTTACCAGCAGAATGAAGCTATATAGATTGGGTCATCAAAGCCATAGTGGCTCTAAGGAGTTCATTTTAGAGGTGTTTGAGGTTCAAGATTCTGCCCATCGGGAATCAACATGAGGACAAAATCGAAACAAATCCTTGTGGTAGTCAAACACACCTGCCAAAAAGACTGGGAACCAAAACAATCAACATATACAGGAGATCTGTCAGCAGTTGTTTCCGTCCTAAACGATCAGATGAAACGATACTGGCTTCTTTTGAATTATCATGCAAATTTAAGTTATGGTAAACTACTAACTGCATTATTTCCATATCACACTTCTGCGGCATATATATGTATCTAAGCTCACCTGAATATCAATTTATCAATCAATCAAGGTATACTTTCTTGGACAAAGTTTATATATAACTAACGATCATATAAAAATACATAGATTTTGGGTTTTTTTTGGAATTTTTGTGGTTTTTTTTTTAAGGGGGGGGAGGCGCGGCCGATAATTTGAGCTTATGGGTTTCACACAGTCTAGACACAATTGAAGAAGGATGAAAAAAATATAAAAAATGTCTGAAATACAGGAAATTCATGGACAAGAATTGAATACTTGACAGATAGATAGAAAGCAAGCTTAATTGTGCATATAATTAAATGCGTAACAATATATATTTATCAAAATTTCAAAATTAAGAGTTATGCACCTAACTCCCAATATAAGAACTTTGGCTGTCTACAGACTGGAGACGAGGAATTCATCTAGCTTATAGCAAGCTTGTTGTATGAGCATTTTTTTGTATCTCTTCTGAATCGCCTGAGACATGTGGTGTCCCTAATGGCGGTGGTAGGTTATCATACATTTGATGCCGTTATGTACAGCTTATCCAATCCATCTTGGCACAGAACTAATAACGTATATGCCCAGCAATCTCTGTGAAGTATCCTTAGATAAAAATACACCTATTATATGTGTTCACTGTGTTCGAATTCATTCCTAGAAGGTGTTTTTTTTCCGTCATGGTCTACACTACCAGTATGCAACTGGAAAAGTATCCGAGTTTGTGCCAACATGGATTGGATAAGCTGTAATATGTCTCTACCTATATTTTTAGATGGTCTTGGAGATATGATTGCTTCGCCGAGTTTAATAGCAGTTGTCATTTGTTTTGAGAATTATTTCATTTTCATGTATAAGAGTGACTGATTCTAGAATGTACAGTGATGTTGCTGTGAGTATACCAAGGTTGAGGTCGTCATTGTACCAGACAGATTTCACTTATTTCGAGGAACCAGTCCCATGTTTCCGGTATAGCAGACTTCTATACGAAAGAATTTTAAGCTGAAATGTATAGGGTGTGTACATTCTCTGAGACACAAGTATTGGGGGTGCTGAATACCAATCAATACTTTGTTTAAGCTGAGATGCCTATCTCATCTCGTACTGCCAGTAATAAAATTGAAATTCTTTGGTTCATTTTACCGGGTTGGATACTACCAAGAAACGAATTAGCATATTAGACCCAGTACACTCTCGAAAGTGAACATACAATGTCTGACAAACTTTGTGAAAAAGTTCAAAGACTGGGTAAAGGAACTCGTCTTCTGAGTGAAAATAGAGTATATTATACATTTAGAACATATTAAGAATCGCCATTAACACATTTATTTAGAAAGTAGACTAGTTTTTTCTACTTTCTGCGTTAAGTGTAAAGAAAGATAAAATATCTATATGAAATTGGTAGGAAGGAGACTTAGAACCAGCAGACGAACATAGGATACTTTTTATTCTGTTTTACCTTGTTTTCGAAGATTCCACCACAAACGGGCGCCTAATTTGTATGGGACAACGTGATGCCTTAATCCAATCTACTTCAAATTTTGCATAAAAATTCTTTCACAGAATTGATGGAAGACTTGTTTCGTATTTTATTGAAACTCTAATGGCCTATCGGTGTTGAAATGGGGTAGAAATTTGTTTTAGAGCCTGAACCACTGATCGTAGAGATCTGAAACTTGGAGGGTGTGTTCTTTGTAGAAGTACGCATACGATGATAAAGAGATTTCCGAAATTCAACCCCTAAGGGGGTGAAAAACGGGGTCGAAGTTTGTGTGGAACAACGTACTTCAATCTACTTCCAATTTTGTAGAAATATTCTTCAACAGAATCGATGGAAGACTTGTTTCGTTTTTATTGGAATTTATTGTTTAGAGGGGTAAAAAATGAACCTATTGAAATAAGATATATGTACTTTGTTCCTGCTGTAGTACCGCCCAGAATAGCTTCTTATACCGTTTTACCTGTCACTGCTACAACTTAGAGATCGTTGCAGATTCAATATTTCGGTATAGGATTAAAAAAAAATCTTGAATGAAGATTTTGATTGGGGTGTTTCAGCCGTTACCTTGATCGAGCTGATGTCATAGTTAATTCACGGGCATGATTATAATGACTGATATACAAATAATTGATATTTTTTGTTACTCCATGAAATGGTCCATACATCATCGTTGGTTAGGGCTGCTTTGCCGACAAAGAATTGAATCAAAATTGAATTTTGGTTACCCTTCCATATTACTAGTAGGTGGGTATATTTTTCAATAGCGGTCCCCCTATGATTGTGTAGTTATATGCAGCTAGGAAGAAATTATTGATCTGATCAATATAGTGAATGATCTAGGAAAACATGTCCAAGCGAATAATGACTTTGGTTTCCTCTTATGATCCACATGATATAGTGCCTTTCGCAACTGCCTCAAAATCCGGCGAATATACATTGGGTGGAGTGAATAAAGTTGAAGCAAATGCTCGCAGTCAAATTATTTAGGACAAACTTCTACGAGATGTTGAGATATGACAAGAAGGGATCTGTAGTTTGAACCCATGCTCACTTTTATTCACTTCACCCATTACTTCCTAGTCACTGTGCCCTAGGATTTGAATCTAAATAGACCACATAAAAAACTGCTAGTGTCTGGTGTACGGGTTCTAAATCCAATCACGCAGAAAATATTAAAAAATTTGGTTTTCAGTTGCAGATGCACAGTACCCTGGATTCACCAGAAAAGTAGGAAAAACGACTAATAGCGTGGTAATATTGTATCAATGATGGTCCATGTCCGTAACCTTTTTATCTCTTCGTTGACTGATTTTAAAAATTGTGGTAGTAGAAACGCACGCAGAAAAATGTTGTCTGTACTTCTATATGAGAATATCAGGGAGAAAATGGGGCTGAAAGATACGTTGATTGTGGTAGAAAATTCTAAGCAATAATTTCAGTACATAATACTACGCCACTGTATCTGCAAAGTATTTATTTAGTGATTATCGTATTGCTTGTGGGGAAATACTGATCGAATCGCTAATAATGTAAAGGTATTATTTGACTTTTGCAAAGGAGGTTCTCAACCTTCCTCAGATTGTGAACCGTTATATGAGCTTACCAATGGTAAGAGGAATCTGAATTCGGTAAAATTGATCATGTTTCAAGTCTTGAGAATCATGGGAATGGGAAAACTCAAATAGAATTACACATCATGACATTGAATGGAATAAAGTTCATGTTCAAGGTTTCGTTGATATATTTCCTTCTGAATGCCGCCTCTCTTACTCCACTAATGGTTTCAGAGCGGTGCAAAATTCCCAGTGAATCGAAAAACCCAGGTCAAGCAACTTTTTACTACCTCTTCGGATTGCTTGTTATGGACAGAAAAACCCAGTTTCATGAAACAAGTCAGTCGGTGATGATAAAACAGGGATATTAAGAATCGGCAATAAAAACTTGGCAGTTTATAAATGCATCGTGTCCATCTACCAGGGTGTACCAAAAAGTACACTACTTGATGCACAAATATCTTCTGGTCAATTAGTTTTGAGCTTACTTCTGCAAAATGGTTAGAAAGAATTAAAAAAAATTATAAACATTCTCTTTTGATAGGTATTCCTACATTATTTAAAGACGTTCGATTCATGCACAAAAAGGAAGGAACAGTCCATCTAAAACAGCTCCTTTCTTACCTATATGGCAACGACGATCCTGGGTTACATAGAAATCACTATAGCAAATAGAGAAATACCTACACAACTCAAAATAGAGAGCTATTTGTAGGAAAAATGTCACTCACGTCTTCGAATGATATTCAGGTACCTATCAAAAGAGAGTGTTTGTAAAATAAATTTGATTGGAAGATTCAATCACTATGACGACAGATCTTTCTATTTATGCTGTACCTATAAAATCTTCCTGTCGGCGTCACTATGTGAAAAATTCAATAGTCAATCATTGAGTATATTCGGAAGACCTAGTAAAATGAATATTAATTGATTAAAATACTCCTTGAAATGGGATGGATATGCTTTCGAGTTAATCTTCTATCGATCAAATTGATCAATTTTCCTTTCCCAGAAATATTTGTTTCTGAAACAATGGAAGAAAGATTCCACGAATGATTGTGAAAATCGATGATTGATGGAGACGTAAATAGTGTGTCTCAACAAAAGATGATAATTTTCCTCATGATGTTTTGTAATATCAGCCTCATACATTTCTCTATGATAGGAGTACCTCTGGTCCTCAGGATATGCTTTTTTTGTGACCGTACTGAAGAAGTACAATGAAAGGAAAACTATAGAAGTATGATCTTTCTGTACTTGATGTACATCTTGTGTTCACTCTTCCGCATTTCTAGAGGTCTGGACGTTCCACCGATATATAATTTTGACAGTTGTTAGAAAAACATTCAAAACAACAGATACTTCACGTTCAATACTGACAGACACTAAGCCAACTAACACAACAAAAAACACGAAGAATTGTATTTATCGAACCCTTGACAGCAATGATATCCGTCTTTTCATGCTATTCATGACATTGTTAATGTAGGTACCTTCTCATCCATTGTCAAACCATATTTTCACGTTTCTCTATTTCGACTTATTCGATATACTCACTGTAAATGGGAAATAGTTGTAATAAATTTGAATCTCAGCTTGTCTGATAAAACAAACAATGAGCATGTAATAATCAATATATTATTACAATTTAATTGTACATATCTTGGTACTAATGATATTTCTATTTCCCAGAAAACCATGATTTCCATGTCAATTAAATGACGACGAGTGAAAATCCAGGAAAGTTGACAAATAAAGAAAGGACAGGTAATGGGCTGAAATACTCAATACAAATCTATCGCATGTCTGATAATTGTACACGTGATCAAACCAACAGATGATCTAGAGGCAGATAATGGATCATGATTTCCCACTGACTTCTGAAAATAGTTGAATTTCCTCCAAACTGCTTTTTCTGTTAGGTACTTATTGAACAATCTCGTCTTACCTTTGGGAATGTGTCAATCTCAACGATCTGATGTATTTATGCTGGATTTCAATAACACACCGATAAAAAACAGAAACATGCCAACCACAGCAAATCAGTGAAAGATGAAGGCCAAATTATTGAATGCATATTATAAACTCAACATCAGTAAGTAGAACAATGAAAGTGTAACATGTGCAAGGCCATTCCAATTCGATGAGATTTCATACAATACAGTATTTTTGCTGTTGAAATGGAACCCTTCCTTATAGAGAAATGCATTTTTTTAACATAAAAAAATTCAGACATTCCTGCTGCTATTTTTTGAATACTCCAAGCTGAGAAGCTATAGTTCATTTTATATAGCATTCCCCAGTTGAGCTTTGCTGGATTCATTCGAATGATTCAGAAGTCAGAAGTGGGAACTTCATGAAGTCTCATTCATCTGAAGAACAATCAATTGAAACATTCATGTGAAAAAATATCTCGATGACAAGTTGGCAAGGTAAGTGGTAGAGGAATTAATAGTGATTTGTCTCTTACGAGAGTTTTTTTTGTCGAAGTAAACTTGACATTTGTTGCCTGGCAAATCAACGAAAAAACTGCCTCTGTTTTTTGAGTTTTTTGAGATAATTTGCCGGAAGGCAACTAAACTCGAATCATAACCCAAATAGCACAGGTACGTCCAGTGAACGTACTGAATATGTACGGTGAGGATGCATTGTACGTATTTGGGACGTACTTTCGTCTCCGACAGACGTACATAAGACCTCCCTGGGACTTACCGTTTCCGCATAGTCGATAATCCCAGGTACGTACTTTTCTAGTCCACACAGGACCTGAAATGTACAGAAAGGGGAACTGTTTGAGACATTCCGAAAACGTACATTTTCCATTCTGTATGCGCTATCCCAAGTAGAACAAACATATTTGACCAATATTGGTTCAATATTACGGGAATATTAACCTTATATTGTAGATATCAATAGTGGCCACAAAAAAATGTGAACATTCGGCGATATTAGATCAATATTCGAAAACAATGTAATGATATATCGTTTGATATCATTTAATGAATCTAAGTTTTCATATTCGGGATTATTCATTTCTTTTTTACCAAATAGTCAAGTTGAAAATTTTACTCATTCAAGTGGACTAACCATCTAACCGAATACTAACCTGGAAAAGAGACCTGGCAGCTGCGGGGCTTGAACTCTCGACCTTTACTATGGAGATATTATTGTCGACCACTGTTACGCTCTACGGCACGGAGAGACTTGTTTTTAAGGAGTTGGGTGCTATAGATGTGATGACTTCAAGTTAGTTTTGTTCGAGATAATATTAAAATTTTAGAAAGTTCAGTAACAATGAAAATATATTCGGAAAACACTAAAGGATCACTGTCTCATGTGATGGCGGTTTTGGAATATCAACCTTGCTGTGCAAAAAATTCTGTATGTAATTTTCTGGTATTTAAATTCACCACATGTCGATGTTTCAATTTTTCCAAATTTTTTTTAGGGATAATTCACCATGAATATTGCATTACCAATATTGATATATGTTTGAATACACTAAGTGATCACTCTCAAAATCCCAATACCCCTTGAACCGAAAGGGACCCAATACGTACGTACTCGGGAATTCCAAACAGTATGTACATTCTAACCGAAATGTAGAAAATGAAAGGAACCCAATCCGTACGTACTTGGAAGGTCCAAACAGTATGTACAAAAAAGTACGTCAACGAGACGTCCAGATAGTATGTACATACGATTTCCAAAAATGTACGTCATTACTTTGTCCCGCAAACGTTTCGAAAGACACGTATCTGAAAGGGACTCAATATGTACGCACCTGGAAAGTCCAAATAGTTCGTACATAGTTCTTCCAAACATGTACGTAAATGATACGTCTGAGCAAAACGTACATGGGATTCACAAAAACATACGTCATTGGTATGTCCCTAATTCATTCCGAAAGGTACGTACCTGAAGAGGAGTTAATGTAAACGTATCAGGGACACTTAATTAAGTACGTACATAGTACTTCCGAGCATTTACGTTTTTATTACATTCCGATTGGAACGGGACCAAGTATGTATCTACATGGGACGTCTAACCAGTACATACATGGTACATCCGGTAATGTACGTTCTTCGAATGTCTCCTATACGTCCCGGGACGTATCGACGTTACTGGGACATAAATGGTTCGTCTTCAGGACGTCGTGTGCTATTTGGGAAATGTCAAGTTTTCTTCGACAAAAAAAAACCCGAGTGTAGTTCGGTGCGACAATTTAATGAATACAGTTTAGTTTATTCAATTCAACGGAAAAGTACAATTGTTAAAAACACAATTCTTATATTTCATTTTCACAGATCAGATATTATACTCTTTTGATAACGCAAGTGAAAAATTGACAAAGATGCCGTCAAAGATTCGTTTACAATTCTGGTTGCAATGCTTTCAAGAGTTAGGTTCCGTTTTGTCGCTGACAAAGTTTGAATATGAATGGAACAAAAACAAAACTCAAAAAGGCTATTTGCATCTTGTCAAACGGAAATGAAGAGATTGCCACTTGTTGGATTGATTTTGGATGCCTGTTCTGAAAAGTGAAGTTGAACTGGGGAGATTCAATTCGAAGCAGGTTGTGTCAAAATCAACACTAGGAATAGCTATGGAAGAATAAGACATGCGAGTGTCATATTTTGACACTACGTACAAAAATTGCAATTCAATTGAAAATTTTCCAAAATAGGCTTGAAAAAGGAGGCAGACTAGCTTCCGAAACGTTGCCAAGAGAAAGTATACTCATTTGAAAAAAATGTTGATGAAATCCCAAATCATAACATTAAGATACGTAACTGGCAAAATAGTCACTCAATTTTGGATTTTTTTAATATTGCCGTTACGTATCGTGGCAAATATACCAATTTGGCCTAAGAACAGATATTTTGAGAACTTGAAGCTTTTTCCTTTTCATTTCTCGAGGACAGAAAACCCAAAATATGGATACCAGAACGTTTCTACTTCCTAAACAAACGTTCAAACAATATTTGTTTGTCTGTATGTTGCGCTATTTCCAAAGTACAATTCAGTAGAATATCATAAAACTATGATCATAGATGAACAAAAAATGAAGCCGCATAGCCAACCCTACTAAAAGAGAAAATGTGTTCGAATGAATTTTACATTGTTTTTCAGTCATAACGGATATATTGTGGATATCTAGGGGAATTTTACATTGATATCCATTACACTCGCTTTTGATATCTTCGTGATATCCTGTTTTCTAGTCTACAATGCACAATGATTTCATGGTTGGCAACTTGAGTGCACAGAAATTAGGAAATCAGCCATAAACCGTTATCTGCATTTCTTAATATTATAAAGATAATTCAAGTTATCCGTGAATATTTTCCAGATAACTGCAAACATTTCGCAACGAAACAATCTTTGGATCATAGTGATTCTCGAAAACAATATCGTAAAACAAAAGACGTTTAGTCTTGTCAACAAACGTGATTAACCATACTTTGGGTTGAGTAATATTCGGGAGTAATTACACAAGTGCTTCAAAATTACCGATAATTTTCCATGAAAGCATGTTGTCTAAAAACTGCATGAGTTTATTTTCATATTTTGTCGAAAGAGCCTGACTCCGAAGGAGGAGGGCTCTTTTAGCAAAGTATGAAAATAACCGAATGCAGTTTTTTTACTGACAACTTGCTTGAATGGAAAATTATCAGGTTTATTGTGATGTACGAGTGTAATTCGGTAGAATATTTCCGGAGTTAAAACAACGACGTTTAAAATTCAGTATTTATGCCTGTCAAGATGACAAATGTACGTTTTAACAATCGTTACTATAGATACACGGATCGAGCAGGTATTTTTCGATACCTACCGGGTATTTACCAGCCCGAAAATGTCCTGCCGGGAATTTATCGCTGTAATTGATCGAAAATGTCCCGCTTCATATGGGATTTTTAACATACGATGGAAATATTCAGATATAATTTTCCATGTGAATTTGACCTTTATTCTGATAATTTTTTGAAATCTCTCTGGCCTTCATATAACGTAATACATGAAACCATTTCCATTCGTGTTAGGTGAACGAAAAAATATCTTTTTCTTTTTGATACATGAATATTCTTGTAGAGAGAATGAAGTTTTGAGAACATTTTTTTGTTTTTCTTCTCAAAAACAATAGAATACATGGATTTCATGAAAGAAGTAACATCAAAAAGTAGCGAACAGATCTTGTTGGTATATGTAAATCATTCATAGAAATTCAATTAATTCACAAAAAGGAGGAAAGTTTACTCGAAACAAGTACTTTCCCGCCAATATGAAGTCAGTTTTTCTTGCTCGTCAAATTCTATACCAAGCACACGGTATTGAAAGCACTCCCACAAGCTTCCCAAGTTCTGTGTATTTTGCTCAGTCTTCAGCAATGCAATAGACCTTCGATTATTTTTCTCCTTCATTGGGTTTACTTAGTATATAACATCAGCCCTCCCTTTGAAAAAATGAGTTTCCAGTCTCAAGGACTATTCACATTTCCAAGATGTATCATTTCATATAAAATCAGAGGATTTGAAAAACAGAGAACTGCTGAAGATAACCCCACTGACTGAAGAAACCAAGTTGTTGGAAGGGAATAATTCCAACCAAAATTCCAACTGTAGTGTTTAATTTTGGAATTCACAAAAATAGAGTTCATTCGAAATATTATGTGACATGCATAAAAACCCTGGTGCGTTAACTTAGGGTCAGTTCCTCAGTACAAGGATAAATGGGCTATCTGTCAGACAGTTGGAAGAAATAAGGAGGAGCGCGTAGATAATGTTTGGCAGTGACAAGGGTAAAAACTGATGGTTATTTCAATCTGACAGATATCTTTCATTGAAAAACTGGCCCTTGTACCTGGAAATCGTAAGCCTAAACTATCGAAATCTCGCATGTTTGTTGTTTTACTCACATTGTGAGTGAATCATACAGGATGTTTTTTTTGTCCGCTCTTGAAATTTAAGAAATTTTATCGTGAACCACACGAGGGATTGTCAAAAGAGGCTCTCTTCGTGAATCTGGCATCATCACATTTATAGGTATATGTTCATGAGTTGTCACATCATTTCTGATAATTTCCAAATCCTATTACGAAATTTCTCAATTTACCGTTAGCTTAAGTCCAATTCAACCATTCATTATCATCCTATGAATTCAGAACGAAGATAAATATCAAAGAGAGCTTACCATTGCAGTCCTGGAATTTTTAAAATTATTTTCATTTCTAGCAGTTGATAATATAATATATTCTCTAAAGAATAGTTTACCTGCAGTTGTTATAGGGATGGGTATTAGATTCTGCGCTGATACACATAATGCAAAATACTTTACCATAAAACAAACTACAGGTGAAAAATTTAACTTAACAACAGGAACAACAATATAAACGTGAAAAGAGACAAAAAAACAAGAAACATGTGAAATCGAACAAGAACAAAATCGAATAAAAATTTTTGAATATAAAATTTGAAAAGTATCGGATATCAGTTAATTGCCCGAGGTTTTTATTTATCTTGAAAGTAGGTTTATCAAGTATGCCTGAGAAGGGACTTTTTCCAACAAAGCGGCTGACCTCTGTAATTCCTTACAAGGGACATTTTCTTTCAAGTTCATAGCTTTCAGAAATTCAAAGTGAATGCCAATTAGTATCTTCCCTTCTTCAGAATCACTTACAGGTTGTCTCTTTTGTGTGAACCAAGAGATAAAAAAAATCATTACTACGCCACAAAATCTGTCAATGTTGTGTTAAAACTCCTAAATATGCGATAATTAATAGGCAAACATAAATAACGAGAACTGTCTCTTGTATAACGTAGTTCCAGATAATATTACATCATAAAAATGAAACGCGCTGTTGTCAAACGTAATGCACTTGTGTCATGAATACATTTGAAAGCGATAGTCGAATAAGCTTTTTATGAAAATCTGTTTTAAAAGACCCACTTAAGATGGAATTATGCACCAGTAATTTCATGCACCAACAGTTTTATGTCAACTTTAAAAAAACCAACTGTTCGATGTAAAAGTGTAATTTTCTTCTTTATGCCCAGACATAACAGGCGCAATGAAAACAACACCAACAGTAGCAATGGAGTTGCTCTCAAATCTTTTTCTTTTCCATCTGGCGATAGAGGAGGCAAGAATGGGCCATTTTTGGCTGGAAAATTAATCGGCATACACAAGATATAGTGGTACATGTGGAGGACGTGTACTGAACATAAATACATACCACATTACAACCAAATTTACATTCAACGCGAACTCCTCATTAATTATGAGAGATCGTGAAGGGTGGCAAAGGGACAATCGCCCTGAGAACATCCCCGGCTGGAGCATCTGGTTTACAGATAGATCTAAGACGGAATATGGTACAGAAGGTGGTGTTCGCTGTGTGGGCGGAAATCTAGGGTACAGTTCCCTACAAGGACAAGAAACATATGTATTTCAAGCAGAAATTTATGCTATACTCCAATGCGCTAGAACCATCAATCTGAGGTCCCAACAAAATGGGAGGTTCTTCAACATTATCACGGACAGACAAGCCTCACTCAGGAAAATAAAACATCCCAGAGTGTCATCAAGACTGGTATCGCCGGCAATGAAAAAGCCGATGATTTTGCAAGACAAGGATCATCGACAATCGACACCATAAACTGGACCCGAGACAGCAGTGGTCTTACCCAAAACGATGGTACGGAAACGCATAAGGAACTGGGTGAGAACAAAACAGAGATTACTGTGGAAATCTACTCAGTAGCGTTCACGGGAGAATTTTCATCGAGGAAAAAACCCGAAGACTTGCTTCAGTGTAACAGGGTAATAATAAGGCTACTAACTGGACACTGTCCATTCGAAGGACACCTGAATAATATAGGGCTGTTCAAAGGCAACCTTAGCTGCGGACAATGTAACAAAGGGACAGATACAGCTCGACACGTACTTTGCGAATGTGATATATATGGAAAACCTATTCTGGATCCAGAAGAATATGACAAACAACCAGTAATCTACCTGCACAACCTTGTGCAAGGGAACAAGGTTGTTGAAGCAAGTACAGGGGAGTAAGGCGCAATAAGCCCTAGAGGCTGGAGTACTTCCCGGACACTTGGCAGTGAAAGACGGCTTCCACGAATCTATTGAAAAAAATTGTTGTAAAACATTGATTGCAGGAATGCATAGCACGTGTCAACAACGACACTGTTTTATTCTGCTCCAATATAATTATAGTTTCTGATATTATTGGTGACAAAAGAGCGAAAGTTAGAAATTCACTTCGTTCAATAATGCAATACCTACCATCAGATTTACTTCAAGATGTTGCCAGTGAAACAAGAATTCGTGAAAGAATATTAGGTACATATTATTGATCATTTATATTGATGTTGACTTAGGATAGAATGAAAAGTCACTCCCGCTTTTAGAAATTTTTTTCAAATACGACTAGAGCCACTCTTTTTTGGGTAAATGACAACATATCGATAAGGTTTGCTTTGAAGCAGGGGCGTACTCAGGGCGACCAACCCTCCTCTTTCCCCGCCTCAGAAATTATATCACATGAATATTTTCAGATAGTTGTTTGGTCATAGGTAAAATCTTTCGAATTCCGTTCCAGAACGAAAATTTGTGGTAGTATCTGTAGAGTAGGCAGGGTGAGTGTAGACCCACAGCACTTATTAGGCCACTAAGTAGTAGTAAGAATTAATAGTAAGTAGTAGTAAAATTTCTTGCATGGATTTTTTTTCTCTTCATCTGAAGGGTTGTTCACCAACACATATCAAAAAAATGAATCAGATAGGTTTCAGACACAATTTTATATGGAACTATACTAAAATATATTTTTAAATGTATGGGAAAACTAGTGTACCCAAAAGAAATATTAAGGTGTTCAGGTAATTTTCAAATGATTGAAGCTTCGAAAATTCAAATTGAACACCCAATATATCATTGACCAATTTCAACTTGTACCAGGTACGGTATGCCTTGGAAACTTCATCATTTCCATTGTAAATGTAATATTTGCTTTATCAGAGGTAACCGAATAGATGAAGGTTTTTAGCAGTTATTATTATCTTTTTTCAAACTCATGTTTACCTATCTATAGTTTTCATGAATAGTAATCGTTGTTTCAATGCAAATAACGAATAAATGAACACGTTTCAATCTTTGGTTGACTTATAAATATAACGTAAAATGCTCATATAGCATGTTATGGAACCTATTAATTTTTGACGTGAAACAACAGCTTAAGCCATGTCATACGTTTGATCTGAGGTTTTGATTTTTTCCCATCTACTTAATGAAGTCATATTCGATGAAATATGAATAGGGACTCGTATTCCAGTGGTAAAGTATTAGTGAATATAATTTATGGTACTATTTGAAAGTCATTTTTTGTGATCGATGAACGTTTTCTTTCTACATCGCAAGTTTTTCGGGCTTGAGGGCCGTGTCCTGAAATTTTGAATAAAAATTCACTTGTATAGATTTCAATATTAGCTCTGAATTTTTCAGATTGTGGTAGGTTAATCACCCAAAAAACTACGGAGAAATTTATTTGTTGTATTTTATTGACCTGAAGCAGTTAGGGCCTTGTTACCAACTTCCTAAGCCATTCCTCAGGAGCCACGTAGTTATTCACAGAGCCCTTATCACGAAATGTGGTTCAGTCATTCATCAATGCAACAAAGAGAAATTCCCAGGAGAAAACATATGTGGCCCATTGGGGAATCGAACCCAGGACCTCTAGGACACAGAAACACTTGCGCTAACTCTCTCGTCGTGGTAAAAATATTAATCCATTTTTCAGATAGTTGTAGAACTGAATTTGAAGTAACAAATCACGTAGCTTTCTGGTCATATAGTCGAAAAATATTTTAATTTTCTATAACTCACCTGGGATTTGAAGTACAAAATGTGGGCTGGAAATTATTTGGTCGCAAGAGATATTTTTATAGTTTTTTAAAATTTATTCAAGTAGGTATGGAGAATCTCTGAGTTATTCATAGAAAGAACCATGACTTTTCCGCACATTTCTTGGAGAAACATATATGGTACTCGTACTTTATTCGATTAAACAACAGCTCATAAGTCACAGAAAAATATTTCGTCCAAATTAATTCAAATCATATGCTTCACAGGAGTCAAAAGTTCAAAAATCGCATTGCATGTAAGCCAGACGTCAAGGTCAGTTGACACCATCATAAAAGCCTGCGTTTCAGAAGCTTCACTCACAGTCTGAATTAAAGTACCACCATCAGCGCCTCCATGGGTTGTTGACCCTGAGCTTCCAAAATTTGCTCGGAAATGTGGTTTTTAGATTTCTAAATCTATCACTGTATTCCGTGGTGAATTGAGATCTCTATAAGCGATACGCCCTCTGGTGAAAAGTGTCAAACAATGTCAAAAGTATTGTGTCAAAGTGGTGCTTGATTAGTTGAAGTCTTGTTCGAAGCGGTCATCAAACACAAAGCATATCATAACGTTCACATAAAAAGTGAAAAAACACTAAAAACTGTAATTGTCGTTCACAAAAGTTTACGGTTTGGAATTTAAAAAACGTCAAACTCCTGACCTTAATTAGCAACAGTTGTCAAATAGTGGTGCAGATCAGTTAGTTTTCTTGAATGTGACGCTGCGATCTTAATTTGAATCAGCAATACATTCGCGTTAGAAAATAAGATCGCAGCGTTAGCGCGGAGAAACGCGGAACTGTCCATGGTTAGATTGTCTTGTTTAAATATGCATGTGTATATATGGAGCTTCGATGTTCTCATGTTCCTTTTGTTCGTGAAATTTTCAATTTCTCATTAATTTCTGTGCGAGAAGTGACTCAATTAACAGCTGAATACTTAAAGAACATTTCATTGAACAAATTCGAAGGTTTTTCATTATCAAAACATTGTAAAATTCGAATGACTCGAGGATTGTTTCCAGATGAGACTTGGATTCAAGAGTTTCTGCTCTCAAGTCGGGCTTACTGAACGAATATTGCATATTCAATGATTAATGCACACCTGAAATAATTGAAAATTACATCTCTCAGCTGGAAAAATTTACTTCGATCGCTTAAATATAAAATTTATTCAATGTATTTGAGCAATAATAAAGTATCAGAAGTGTCAGTTTTCAGCTGGTTGAGGTTATTCTCCCTAATTAGAATTATATATTATCACCCATACCGTAGAGATTGTATCAAGAATAAGTAGTTTATATCCAGAACTAGAAAACAACAAAAAGTAAATATACGCTCACAATAATTGAAAAGCATACCTTCCAATTATTTCACTATAATATTTCCAAACTTCTTGAAAATCTCCACAATCGGTATTGAAGCTCAAACACACACAAAAATCATAAAAATCCAAAATGACTGAAGAGTCAACACAACAGCCCCATATAAACACATGTAAACTAGAAAATGGCGATCTAACCATTGAGTCTTCTCGTAAAAGTCGATAGGGGGCGTATCGCTTATTTTCTATCTCGGATTGTGAATGATTATATTTTTGAGGAAAATATACTGACTTGGCAACGTTGTAGGTCATGCAACTCTCGGCGTGTGAGGTGCTCGGAATTCAGAACGTATATCTATTCTATGCGCATGCACCACTGAAGCTAATCCATGATATATCTGCCGGGCTCACGAATCAATGTGAATGCGACCCACAAGTTCAGGGAAGTTTGTATAACCATTGAAGGCGACTCAAGGCGAAAAAAATAATGGTTGTGGAATCCGCATTTTCATTGGCGGTCCATTTCTTGATTATAGGAAGGTTTAACACAGACATTATTTTCTTATCCCTTTCGTGTGGGAAGATATAGAGACCAATGTGCTTTTCAGTATGGATGGTTGTATCTCACGACGGCATATTAGTAACATAGCCATTGACCGATTAAAAGTGTCAATTGACAGATTAAGTCTGGCAATGGAAATGACGGCTGCAAAACTCTACCACTAGGAGCGCCACCACTGCATGTACCTTTGACAGCCTCTCAAGTCAAATGACAACAATTCAAAACATTAAACGTCCCTTCTTTGCAATAATTAAGAATATAAAGATTTGAAATCGACATAAAATGGTCTTATGTAGTGCATTTGGATGTAAAAATGTAGGTACGCATTTATTTCCAAAAGAAACAAAACTGAAAAAGCAGTGGGAAGTAGCCCTGAAAAGAAAGAGCTTTCAGGCTTCTGAACATTCTAGATTATGCTCCAGTCACTTACAAAAGAACGTAGCAGGGCTAGTAGATTGTTATTATGATGATTTTTAACGAAACACCTCTGTAATCAGTTTGAATTTTTTACCTTTCACTCAGATCTTTTTTTTCCTTTGAGGGATCCACCACGTTCCCTCAACAAACTTGTCAGTTCTGGTACAGACAAACATCCATATCTATCGGTTGAAAAAAACATCCTTATGATTCTTAAGTATCTTTTGAAATTATTCATTAAAATAAAAATAAAACATAACCTGCAAAATCACTCGTTAGGCACATGCAGTCGTGCTGCCACCTACTAAAAGCTTTGGGTCATCTTCCCCATTGCGACTTCAATGAAACATTTTGATTAGGGTTCGAATAGGGAAGAATATCGACCGATGAGGGCGTTAGTGGTGGTCAAACTATATCCACCATTTTGAAATCGTCACTTTGTTTACATTATGAAATAACGCGCTAAACGCTAAACAGTCATCAGTTGCCCTTGCTAGACAAGTTTTGGTGGTTTTATTGCTATATTTTCATTGTACGAAATTTTTCTCGTGAAGGTTAATATAACTGTGTTCATGATGCTTTGAATATCCGTACAGTATTATTCATTGGAGGTGAACATAGATGCATTGTGTTTCAAAATTTGTTCCAGGACACTTTTTAGTTTTAGTGTAGTGTTAGTGAACCAAAGAGGCTTTTATTACATGGATGATGAAATGCGCCATAACTTCGCCTAAAAATAGACAAACAGACTCACCAGGTAACAAGAAATCATCCCTTTTGAAATGCAAGGAACACACTGAAGCCGCTCTAGATGGTTATTTATGCAGTTTCAGTTCCATTTTCCAAGCCTTGTACCTGTCTAGTTTCTCTTTCAATCCACTCCCCGTAATGTTTTCCACTAAAGATGTATTTCTCTTTGGAAAAGTGTGGAAAGACAACTTTGTATTTCGGTTCCTAGAGTTGCGGCAACTTGGCACCAAACACTTTATACGGCTCACTGAGCGATCTGCATCCATGATTGTTTGATATTATTATTAATCGAAAAAACTACAAGTTTAGATGAGAATTCCCAAATAAACACCAAAGAACTGAAGTACCTCACCCAAGGAACGTTATGAAAATAAAAGCCTCATTTCATTGAGTCACATTGATTAATTTTTTAATTTTCCCCCAATAATGAAAGTCTGCTTAACAACACAGAAAATTATTGAATATAGTCCATATTTTTCGAGATTTCAAGAATTCAGGACAAGGAGTCGATAAATAGGATTTGCTTTTTAGTCATATGATAGGAAATGAATTAGATTTCCATTAATGAAAAACTTCTTGGATTTTCTGGAACCAGAAGTCGACAGAATTGTGAATAATTCAATTCATTTGAAATCAATTCAGTGAATTCAATTCAATGGCTTTAATTCACTTGGAGAAAAAGTGTCAATTGACATTAAAGGTCGCAATTGCGAGATTTTTTTCTGCAATGGCACTAATACGCCGTCATAGTATCTGTCAGTCAGGAAAGTAAAAGTTTTCCCACTTTCATTTATTTATTTATTTAATTTACTTATACGAAAACATTGTAATCATTTTTTCAAAATATGATGGTTTCTAAATTCCATGTTCTTTTTCGAATCAATGCAAAGAAATCGAAACTTCCAAAAATGGAAGGAATTCTGAATATCTACATTCTCTGGGGATATGTATACATACAACGGGTGACAATCGCAGTTATTCAGTTGTTGGTATATAAAAGGTAAGAAATTTGACAATCAAAACAAATGAATTTCTCTTCCAGTTTGGCCGGAAATCGACTCTGTTATCAACCATTCCTATTCACAGTGACGGCTTAGAAGTCTTTTTCTGAAATTCAATATGGCGCCACTCTGGCGTTATTTATGAAACAATTAAAAAACAACCCATTGAAGAAACGAACCAATGACAAAATTTGATGAAAAATATCCGTTTTCAGTACAATTCGCACTGACAGTGAGAACTGTAATATTTTTGTTAATATGGATTTTCATCAAGTAGGTAACTACCTATATCGGTCAGTTTAATTCAAAATTTGATCAGCTTCCGACACAGTTTTTATTATTTCAAATTTTCTCCAATTCACATAAGGGCGGATTTATGCAGCAAAGATTAACACTAAAGTAAAATTTACATTTACACTTCAACTTTAACTAAGAAGATGAATCTCTCATTCGAAATGGTTCATTTTATGCACGTAAATTAAAACTAAATTGAAATTAGTAGTTGGCCAACTTTTATCTTTCTAGTGTAAATGTTAATTATTGTCACTACTGCGCAATTGTTGGCGCATATTTCGAATTACGTGGGCTGAACGGTGGAATGATATGGAAAATAGTGACATATTTCAATATTACAAACCAAATCGAAATAATCTACAAGCCAACTTTGTTTGGTGGACGTGAAATGATAAATAAGGGTAATGGAAGATGGGATGTTGATGGATCTAATGAGAAACGGAAATCTAAGAAACAAAGATAGATTAGGTTAATGTAGTTTCTTTTCAATTTGTCTGTATAAAAGCCCCACAAACCTAAGTTTTGTTTTTCCTTAGTTGAAGTTCAGTTCGAGTTGGAGTTTAGTGTAAATTTGTGCTGTAAAAATCGCACTAAATTCTTCTGTTTCACCTGACGAGATGGAGGGGGTGAAGGGGGGAATCATTTATACTGATTTTTTTTGTCTCAGGAGGAATCGAATACTCCTAACCAAGGAAGTGCAACTAATGACTATGGCGAACTTCCTAGTAACGCCTACCTTTGATAACCAGTAGGTATTTGTCACTATAATGCCAGTGAAAGGTTGAATAGGAGCAGCTCTCGTCGAATACGGATACGGAAATATGTGATTTGAACGGTTCACCTTCACACATTCTAATTCATTTATTATTAATTTGGGATGGGATATGGTGCATAATGCTACGATATGGAAATACAAACTGTGATTATTGGTACACCAAGCTTTAATTATAGCTAGGTCGATTCCTGTTTTTGATATTCAACAGATCTCAAAAGCACATTTGGTGTACGCTTTATTTCAAGCAATCTCACAAAACTCCAATTATTTTGGTTTCTTGTGGTTATCTGCGGGATAACGTGAACAAAATGGGTTGTGAGGATTTGTTATAGACCTCAAAACACAGAATCGTTGATCTTGGTCAAGATGTATAGAAAAATTGGTGTTTGCACCTATTCCTTTGAAATATTGGTACAAAACACTCGAACAATGTCCTATGTTGTGTGAATCTTCACACAACAGGTCGGCTTTGAAACTCTAATCCGAACAGATGACGATGTCTTTTCAATGTAACAGATGTCAATAAACAAACTGATTCATTTTTGTTTTTACTGGTTTTATGATATATCATCGGCGAAACCAGTGTAGAATTCCTATCTTCATCTTCCATTATTCAAATGCTCAATAAGGATAGGAAAACACTGATGGCGCACCAGGTTCACCATTGAAATGTTAAAAAAAAACAAACGAAAGTTTCTTGGGTGGATGCCGTAATATTGATCCATTTGACAAGTATCTGGAATGCCTAGTACGGAACTGATGACATTTGTTTCATTTTCGCTAAAAAACTTGACTATTTCTGACTTGAGCAACATCTATCATTCAATGCGAAAGCTTATCCCGATTTGTTCAGAATATCGAGTGATTTTGAACAAACAATATCGAATTATTAATGAAAGCACCGCGTTTTCCATATATCTTGGTATAATATATCAACTAAAATTGAAGCTTCATGTAGCAGGTTATCCTTATTGAATTGACATTCGAAGCATGTGTTCAGTTTGTGAAGTACACTTTGCACCATACATCATGCCATAAATCTCATTCAAGAATACTGATGAATTGCCTGGGAAACCCACTTACTCTGGAAATTCAAAACCCGGTGGGGAGGGTAGAGTGGAGATATAAACCCCAATCACGGACGGGTTTCGTAACAAGGTTAGAAAGGAGAAGGAGGGGGTTAGAGATGCATAGTTTTTTGATCCGTTATGGACTTCATCTGTTACTACTGATTATTCTGTTACTACTGACTATTCTGATTGAGCTCTCCATAATGAATTTGTATTGATTCCTCAATAATAAAGTAAAAAGCGGGCTAGAATAGATAGGTTCTTTGTCACCTTTCATGCTATTTTTACATTTTTTTCTAGACTTTTACATGCTTCGAGTAGCCTGGTGTCATGTACATGCATAATCAGTTTCAGATTGCTTCCACCAATTTGGTGGTCATTGTCTAGAGCATGTTGGGCGACACTGATTTTCTACCCTTCCGTATATTTTGTGTGCAAAGTGCTCCTTGAAACGGATTTTAATAGCTCGCCGGCTCTGGCCCATGTATTTGTTGTTGCAATTTTGACAACTGATTTAATAAATTCTTGATTTCTTCGTGTTTTCTAATTCATTTTTTGAATGTGATTTATAAGAAGTTGTATATGCAACTTTCATGTTTATTTTATCGAATTTTGTTCAAGTCCTCTGATGTATTGAGGTTCATATGGGACGTAAATTTACATTTTCTAATCATCTTAACAACTATCTTTGGGTCGTACTTATCTTTCTTTAAAAGAAAAGTTATCAAACTGTGAACAAGAAATTCGAGTCGTTAGGAATGTACCTGAACGTGCTCGTGTATTTCCTATAAACGTCAAATTCTATTTCATACTGTTCGTTCCTTATGACCAATACATCTAAAAATGACAACTGTTGTTTTCTGTTTACTTCGTACGTGAATTTTATTTACACCTGCTGTTTAGTGCTGAAAGGACATTCTCAATGTCAGTGATCCTTGTACCCACCTCAGCGAATATGTCATCAACATATATACATATCTGATCCAGATCCTAGGGATGTGACTGATTTTTTTCCTAGCATCCGTCTCAAACCTACCTATGAATAGGTTCGCTATAAGTGGAGACAATGGGCTGTTTCTTCATGCTGTGCCTAATAGGACCCCCATTATATTGAAAACAGTTTTGATTCATGCAAATAGAACAGTAAACAGCTAACCCTAATCTTTAGATTTAGTATCAATTTTCTTCCTTGAAGATGCTAACATTGATAGCGAAACGCCCATCGATTTCAAATAATATCGCAGTTTGGTGTTAGGGTAATTTATCCCTACAAGAAGTTTCAATTTTGACATAAAAGGCTCTAATCTCATCTTTCTTCAATGGCAGGGTGGTGACTTAATAAAAAATGCATTCGGGGATATCTTAACGTGAGAGGAAATGTTTCTAGAACTTAGGCACACAGAGAAAGACTACAACAAGATAACAATTCTTTCTTTCACATCTCTAGCCTTTCGTGTTTATTACATTCTAAAACACATAGTATATTTATGTGAGCCAGCAAAAACGACTTGTAGTACCTACCTACTAAACCTGTGAAAAGATTGGGTAATCTTGCAATAATCTAATTTTTTTCAACTTGCTTTCATCACAGGCGAGCCAGTTTTGAAACATTATGTAATTGAGATCTTGGAAAAACAACAAAACCAAAATTCATATTGTGGCATTCACTGCTTCATTATTTTTCCATTTCAAAGTAATTTATAGTTATTGGTTGTTGGTATTATGAGATCCAAAGAAAATAGCAATAACCTATTCAAGAGTTCCAGTTATACAGTTGGAAGACATTAAAATAGAAGGTAACAAGTAACTGTCTACATTGTGTACATTGAATCGAATTCATCGTACCCATGATGAAGGGAATTTGGGTCAATGGAACAAGTAAAGCACTACTCATCGACGAAATGCATTCTGATTGCCATTCACAAACAGTCTACTTACTTTCGGTGTAACGTATTCACTGAGATCCGCCGGTCCCGCAAACATCTTCATGTTTTCAAATCCGAGAGGAACTTTAAACTTCAGTCGTGACTGTGTATTTTACACGCGTTTTCCCGAAATGGATGATGAGGTCACCTTGGCGGATGGTTCTTTCACCTTCCCGAATCGTTCTACACAAACGCACCCTTCGACTGTTTTTCGAATTCTAAGCCCCCTGCGATAAGGGTGGCTTCGAATGTAGAACATCATCCACAAGTCGTTTTCAGTTGCGTGGGGTGGAAAGTGTCACACCCCCAGACGACTTCGATTTTAGCGCTATGACGACATAAGGTTATAGGCGAGTATAAGATGGCTATATAGCCACCTTAGGCGAGTGGTACACCGCCTACTACGTTCTTTAGTGAGGGGGAGAGAAAACTTCAAGACGTTTTGTTCTCTCAATATCATTCATACATGCACACTTGCATAAATATCGCGAAGAAATATCTATGCAACCAAATCGTAAGAAGTTAGTTGTTGAAAAGCTTAGATAGGATCTTTTGTCTGGGTTTCATCACCTATGACATGACTTTTTTGAGTTCAATGCAAATAAATTGAGTGAAAAACAATTTTCAAGTAGAGCGGTTTTTTTTTGAGAATAAAGATAATAGTGATGTAGATAATGTACCAGAACCTGAAAATATTTTGGTCGGTCCAAGGTACCAGTCATTACACCACTCTTATCGTCAATCAAGGGCATCGATTAGACAAAAATCAAAACCGTTTGGCGTAGAGTGACCTGAGTAAATATGTGAAGATCATTTATAATGATACAGTGGTAGACTTCCTGACAATTTATTGTAATATAACTCCTCATACATAATCCTTCCAAAGACTTGACTCGTGGCCCTGAGACGTATGCATGTCCTTCCTCAAACTATCATACAGTGCTGGTTTGCATATTTTTGCTGGTGAACATTGGCATTTTGTGTCGGTGGCCATGTTAAATTTGAAATTTGTCATAGTCATTTGTGATGAAGTTTGTACTTCACCCGCCATTTTATTGGCGGTCGTCTTGGATTTGTATTTTTTTATAGTATACTACTAATCTACTAGTTGAGCCCTTTCACTTTATATACATTTTGGGGGATTGTGAAGGTCTTATTATATTCACAATAATACAGAATATCTTAAATTCTCATCAGAGAGGTGTGTTCCAAATATCAGGTCAATATGTCAACAGGAAGAGGGTCAAATTCAGTTTTTGACCGAAAAAATAAATGAAGAGGGCATTTAAAAATAGTATAATTGTTTGAGCTTTCAAAAAATTTTAAAAAAATGATCAACGAACAAAAAAAATGTCTTGAAATCATAGGACAACGTTACCAACAAAAGCAATGCTGATCTCACAATATATTTTATCCAAGTTATCTACTCTGATGACAAAGTAGGTACAGCTTTTTCATTTCATCTTGACAGGGAAATGATGACATATTGCGCAGTGCAAGAAAACCAGCCATTTGAGATCTACTGTCAGTTTAGTGCGCAACCGGATGTGGAACCAATTGCCGTGACAAGATGGATTGGATAAGCTATTGTTGCTGATAAAGAAAGCCATTGTCAAAATTTCATATTTGAGAGTGAAGCACTCTGTACTTGAAAACTACAACAATTAATTCCAAGGCAGAATCAATTCTCACTTGAAAGGTGAACGTATAAAAGTTAGAAATCCAGAAAGTGATTGTTTTATATCATTCCCTTATTAATCCAACGATTCAACAGTGGTTTACTGATTTTTCTGGTAGTGAATTTACGATTTCAACAGTTGGGACACAAGAAAAACCTATAGATCTACCGAGTACATTGCTGTACCCGATATGCAGGCCCGAATAAGTGTTAGGATTGGTATCTAGGCAACAAACTTCTGCTCACATGACTACCAATTGTTGTTGAACTACATTACCAGAAAGGGTATCACTGACGGAAATGTGCATTTGCTACAGACAACAGAAAAGTATGGTCAGTTTTGAAAAAAGCCACATTCCACAATTTTTCATTAGAGATGGCACTGGACTTCCATTGGACTCTAATCGAAGATCCTTGAGTCAATGCGGAGTTTATCCAGCAGTTGTTGTTAAGCGTTCAATAGAGTCATTGCAAAGCCTCTTTGGATAGTATAAGCCCAGTATACCAACCATACAGTGGAGACACTCGCCACAGAACACCAACTTCAGCAGTTTGACATGTTGATGTGTTATGAATCAACTTGATTGATGGGCGTCAATGTGTGTAATATTGTATTTTGAATTATTATGGGTAACTACCTAGTTGAAAAAGTGTGTGCTTATCGCGGATGAAGGTCACAGAAATTTGACCCTCGAGAACAAAAGATTGACGTTCAAGTGTCTCTGATATATGGCTATGGTATACTGGGGTATAGGCCGTGGTATATGCTCCGACATCTAAAAACATTCGAAATGTAACATAACTGTTCACTGACATGAGATATCACCTAGAAGAACACGATATTTAGGCGGAGAATAAAAAGCAAGTTTTGTGATCTGTCTTGAAGAAACCACATTGGAACCATTGAAAGTTTCAACCTCCTTTAAGATATTCAATACTTTAGAATATAACTATTTCATGAAGCATAAATGTGTAGTATTTACATTCAATCGGTCAGATTGGAGCATTTGGTTGAAGTAAAAACTTTTCACAGATATCAATTATCCTTATATTTTCCCCATAATCATGATAATCTCCAAACATTCATTTTACAAAAAATCCCAACGATATTGCAATTTATTACTGGGAAGACGATCTTTTAGTCATACTAATCTGCCCTTCTCAGACAATCAAGTCATATCTTGTTAGCGTTATGCTAATGAATGGAATGTCCAATTACCACAACTGGTTGTTCGCACCTGGTAATGTGCAGAACACTTGAGTGCATCTAATGAGCATTTAAATGAATTTGTTTGAGTAATGGATGTTGATGAGGTATGAAAGGTATAACGCTCTTGAACTTCATTAACGTTTTCATATGCTCTCTCGAATCGCCATAGAATAATAGTGGAAGAGACAAATGAGATGGAGGAAATAAACATATATTTACGGCGCACATCGATTTACAGTTAACACCATCTGCACATCTACATCATTTCTCAGATGCACAGCTATTTTGGCAAAACTGCAACTGGTTCTAATTGAGATATTTCCCCCTTCAATTCTATTCCTTCTCTTGTGTCGTTATGAAAATATTATCTCCTTCATCAAAAAGTACTAAAAATTATGCATTTTTACGTAAACTTCGACTGGCCTTGATATCTGGTTCCTTCAGAAGTTAAGGGATGAAGACTTTCTACGACTTCACTGTATATGTGTAATATAATTCTATCATTCAGAATTCAATGAAATTCCTTATTTTCATAGCCATGATGGAATTTTTGAATTCATTTTATTGAGAAATGGGTATTTTGTGGTAACCTGAAGATGAAAAAAGCTGATGATCTGTGGTTTAAACTTTTATGCATTATTTCTCGTCTCAGCAAAAGTTATCCGTATTCAGCACGTTTTTTGGATAATTTGGGGTCAACTCTGATAAAACTGAAACTGGTGCAGATGGTGTAAACCTCCAAGGGAAGAGGAGGAAACAGTCTCAAACTCCAACTGCACCAAGCAGAGGAGACCTCCTATAGCAAGCCATCGTACGGCGAAGCGGCAACAAATAGCCCGCCGTGATCGAGAATCGACTTCGGTCAGTTTGCAGAAAGCAACACTTTACAGAAATCAGAATTTCCATGTTCAAAATGTTTGCATTCACAAATCCAATGCCAGCTGTTTCGATCCATCAGGTCTCATCAGTGACATTTGGCTGGACTGTGAACACAAACATTTCGAACTATCTACTCCTCACAAAGTAAATCTCTGAAACTGGTGCAGATGGTGTGAATCTCCAAGAGCCAACGCCATCTGCTGGGTGACGACCAAAGTCAAAAACTCCAACTGCACTTTCCCAAATAGCACACGACGTCCTGAAGACGAACCATTTATGTCCCAGTTACGTCGATACGTCCCGGGACGGATAGGAGACATTCGAAGAACGTACATTACCGGATGTACCATGTATGTACTGGTTAGACGTCCCATGTAGGTACATACTTGGTCCCGTTCCAATCGGAATGTAATAAAAACGTACATGCTTGGAAGTACTATGTACGTACTTTATCAAGTGTCCCTGATACGTTTACATTAACTCCCCTTCAGGTACGTACTTTTCGGAATGAATTAGGGACATACCAATGACGTGTTTTTTTGTGAATCCCATGTACGTACTGCTCAGACGTATCATTTACGTACATGTTTGGAAGAACTATGTTCGTACTATTTGGACCTTCCAGGTGCGTACATATTGAGTTCCTTTCAGATACGTATATTTCGAAACGTTTGCGGGACATAATAGTAATGACGTACATTTTTGGAAATCGTATGTACATACTATCTGGACGTCTCGTTGACGTACTTTTCTGTACATACTGTTTGGACCTCCCAAGTACGTACGGATTGGGTTCCTTTCATTTTCTACATTTCTGTTAGTATGTACATACTGTTTGGACCTCCCAAGTACGTACGTATTGGGTCCCTTTCGGTTCAAGGGGTATTGGGATTTTGAGAGTGATCACTACCCACACAGCACATAACATCCGATGGATGTCCGTTTTACGTCCAGCTCAAGTCCAAACGTCCATGGATGTTGAATGTACATCCACTGTACGTATGGGATATGGACGTATAATGGATATTCCAGTTCTGTACATCCATTGTACGTACATGCAATGTACAAAAAATGCTTCGGTTTATTAATTTCATGACGAAATATCTTCATCGTACTAATTCGTTTTGATCCCAAACAAAAATTTATTTTATAAGTGAAAAATACCAAATAAGGTGTTCAATCGATGTTTGTGCATTATGTTCAGCCAATTGATGTCCATAAATCGACCTTACCTGTACGTCCAATCGTAAACATCCAATGGACGTCCAATTCATGGTCATGTATTTATTTAATGATATTGAATATTGATATTATAATCATATATTATTTCATTTATAGTAATAAAATTATCGATGGCACATAAAATTTTTTCTGTGGGCAAAATACCATTTGAGGATCTTGGACGTGGTAAAAAAGTCAGGTAAAAAAAAGAAGAAGAACATCTGTGGTTAGGTGTGGCCAATGTGTGTTGTGTGTCAGTTTTCGCGGGTCAACTCTTTTTTTCTGTTAGCCTTTTGTGTTCAAGTTTAAAGTTATCAGTGGAAAATTGAAATTAGTAAATTCGTTCTGATTGTAAAGAAGTGGATACTCTAGCTGAAGTGGCTCAGGAGAGCAAATGAAAGGAAATAAGTTCGAAGAAACCTCAAGATGCTCTCAGCTGCAAATTTTTCCATTCAGAATTTTATTTTTAATTTTCATTCGTTTGTTTTTTACCGATTGTTTCGGTTTTCGGAGTTTTATTAATTTATGTTGTTGTTCAAATATATTTATTTTTTATTCATTCAAATTGTCTTGTATTATCTGTTTTTCAACCCCAAATATACTTTACTATAAATATTCACTAAGGATGTGAATGGGAGTCCAATTTACAGTGCATGGCAAAATTATGGTACAAATTTGATATAATCAATTGTCATCTTTGAAACAAATTTGTTTTTCTGGATTTCAAAAAAAACAATGGATGTATGAAGAGTTCTGAAATGGTTTAATCATTTGTGTATGTGAAATGACGAGGTACCACCCACTTACTTTGTTTTTTATTATCATTTTATGAATACATGTCATTTTGCTATTGTTCTTATTTATAAGGATATTTTATGATTATTTAATATGTTTGAGTATTCTGATATATTGAATTGAAGTGGCCGATACTTGATGAAAATTCGTATTCACAAAAATATCAGTTTCCTCAAGCTTCTTCAAGCTTGAGGAAGCTATTATTATTATTATTATTATTGTTCAGCAAAACACGTTTTGCTGTTTTGTAAGCCTATTATTGTCGGTGAGAATGGTACAGGAAACTGATTTTTTATTATGACATATATTATTATTCTCATAATTGATTCTACATATGATGATCATCGACAAGTTTTTTTTTATGATTTTGTACTGAATTTGTTGCTATTCATATATTGAAATATGCAAAATGTTGAATTTGTTTTATAATTCAGCCGCGCACTTTATAATCAAGGGAGGTCCATTTTGTTCCCAAAGTGGAACGGCCATTGGATGTTCAATGGACGTTTTTTGAACAGTTTAGGACGTCCAATGAACGGCCACTGGATGTTCAATGGGCGCTCTTTGAACCAGTTAGTGACGTCCAATGAACGTCCACTGTTCCTCTTTTGGAGACAACATGTACGTTCATTGGTTGTCCAAAGTAATCCCAACGGATGTATAAGTACGTCCAATGGACGTTCTCAAAGGACGTCCTCTGTATGTCCAAAGTGGTGCCGTATGGGCCTCCACTGGACGTCCATTGGAAGTTTAACGTACAGTGAGGGACGTCCAATGGATGTTTTAAATATCCAGAACTAACGTTCATTGGACGTACATAGGATGTACATGTGCTGTGTGGGTAAGTGTATTCATACATATATCAATATTGGTAATGGAATATTCATAATGAATTATTCCTAAAAAAATTTGGAAAAATTGAAACATCGACATGTGGTGAATTTAAATACCAGAAAATTACATACAGAATTTTTTGCACAGCAAGTTTGATATTCCAAAACCGCCATCACATGAGACCTTTAGTGTTTTTTCGAATATATTTTCATTGTTACTGAACTTTCTGAAATTTTGATATTATCTCGAACAAAACTAACTTGAAGTCATCACATCTATAGCACCCAACTCCTTCTTAAAAACAAGTCTCTTCGTGCCGTAGAGCGTAACAGTGGTCGACAATAATATCTCCATAGAAAAGGTCGAGAGTTCAAGCCCCGCAGCAGCCAGGTCTTTTTCCAGGTAAGTATTCGGTTAGATGGTTAGTACACGTGAATGAGTAAAATTTCCAACTTGACTATTTAATAAAAAAGAAATGAATAATCCCGAATATGAAAACTTAGATTCATAAAGTGATATCATATGATATATCATTACGTTGTTTTCGAATATTGAGCTAATATCGCCGAATGTTTACATTTTTTTGTGGCCACTATTGATATCATCTACAATATAAGGTTAATATTCCCGTAATATTGAACCAATATTGGTCAAATATGTTTGTTCTACTTGGGATAGCGCATACAGAATGGAAAATGTACGTTTTCGGAATGTCCCAAACAGTTCCCCTTTCTGTACATTTCAGGTCCTGTGTGGACTGGAAAAGTACGTACCTGGGATTACCGACTATGCGGAAACGGTAAGTCGCAGGGAGGTCTTATGTACGTCTGTCGGAGACAAAAGTACGTCCTAAATACGTACAATGCATCCTCACCGTACATATGCAGTACGTCCACTGGACGTACTTGTGCTATTTGGGAAGCAGAGGAGACGTCTTAAGTCAAGTTTGATGTACGCGCTTCGTCTCAACAACTCATTATCACAGGTTAGTTGTTTGTGGGTGATTTTCACTATTTTCAGGTCGACTTTTCAACCTACACATCTCGGAAACAAGCAATTATACAGGTTTATGCTAATGGACATTTCAGTTGGTGATTTGAAGGAAATCTTTTTGCTCTTTAGCAAATTTGACAAACTCCTGATATTTCACGAGATGTGGCAAGAAAAGTGAAAAAATTCACCTTCTCGCGAAAATATAATAATGTTGCCAAAGGAAATAGTGTCCAAGAATCAGGATCCTTGAAATCTGCATCACAATGAACACTTTACCAACAATAAAAAAATATATGTATTTTTTCCGGATTTATAAATTATTATTTGATGTGGCTGCTCTCCTATGAACCCGAACTAGGCGTGAGACATCGCGCGTTTGCAGCGATCGATCGTGACCTGTAGCACATATCCCTGTCTAGTCGATATTCTTCGTCGAGGGTATTTACTCAATTCAGTCAGCAGTTATCTGTAATACCCACCTCACAGGTAAACATTCGAAAGACTAACGAGGCATTGCATAATTGCAATACCACACACACACACACACAGATACCACACGGTAGTTCTGATTCAGGTTTGTTTGAGCAGTGACCGCTCGCTGCTTTTTGGTGGCCTTTAAAGGAGAAATGAAGAAAATTAAATCGTTGAAGATGGATAGAAGAATAGATCCGGAAAAATTATAGACTTTTCGTTTGGAGGAACTTATTTCAGGAACAAGAGAAGGGGAATACATAGTGAATGTGATGTTAAATACTGATAATTTGCAAAACATTCGATATCGATCAACAATACCATCAATATGATAGAAGACAAGGCGACTGTGACAAATTTTTTGGACTGATTAATTACAGTCTGCTCTTGAAAGAGGAAATATTCAAAACTAAAACAAAACGTAATACGTAATATACATTTTTACGTTGCAAAGTACTTCGTGTCAATGATTCTGAAGGGAGTCTCCTTCTTTCAGGCTGCCTTGTATTTGTTACACAATTCTTCATAGTAAGTCCATTATAACTTGAACTATAGTCGACCTGTTCAAAAGATAGAATTCAAGGACGCGTGAACAGTGAATGCCTGCATAGCCACGCCTTCTAAACTGAAATAAATGAAGAACTGTTTACTATAGGTTTGTTCTAGCACCAATTTCCAAACGGTCTGAAGCAGTCAGAGGCATGCGCAAAATGAATTTCGCTCTCCAATATTCATCTTGCGCATGCCTCTGACTGCTTCAGACCAATTTCCAAACGGTCAAATGTGTTGCTAGAACAAACCTACTGTATTTTACTCATTTGTGCTTTGTATTTACGTGTGTTACATCAATTAAATAATATGGATGGAAACACTCTTTCACCTCCAAGAAAAAGATAAAAAAAAGACATTTAACTGTAGAGGAAAAATGTGTAATAATGAACACTTATAAAAAAGCATCCCAAGAGTTGATGGGAGAACGACGCGGCGACGTTTTGTTGAGTGGTGTGAATCGGACTTGTATCATTGGAGAGAGGAACATTCAAAGAGTGCGTGCCGTTCACGTGATCATTCTATCTTTTCAGCGGCTACACTATAGTTCCAACGTGAGATTGACGAGCATTTTTGGAGCATACTATTTAGAATTGTACAGTGACTTCGAATAAACAACGCAAATCCTGGGTTTATATTTGAGGTTCTCCACAGTGTGTATTTTTTTGTTAATCAAGATTTGTTTCAGCTTCAAGCATTTCCTCTTTCAGAGGCAGACTGTGGAAAATTGATGCGAAAAATATGTCACTACTGCACGGTCTATTAACAGAATGTCAACAGTTTCAACAATAAAAACAGCTGCTCACGCTTTGATGAACTAGTCAAAACGAATATTAAAATAGTGTTTGATCAAGCTGAAAATTGGTGGGGTTCTTCTATTTACTGTTATAAATAAAAAGTTGAAAGTTATAATGGTTCCTTTGTTTGAACTATTTCATTAATTTTTCTTCAAATAGAGATTCACACGAGAGTGGATGAGCCCTGTTATGTTCGAAGAACACCGCGTGAATCAAGGGATAGGAGATACAAATAACATTCACTTTAAAATTTTGAACTTCGTAAGCCTCAGGTAAAACAACGAGTTCCAAAATTCAGCTGTTCTATTAAAAGAAGAACCTTGAGCAAGAGAGGTTCGACAGGTCTACAAGCTCACAACGAAGGGTTGAGAATTCGGCACTCGTCGGGTCATCCGTGTAGATACTGCCAAAGGTGAACGACTGACGACAATTTGGAAGAGTACCGGTCGTGAAAATATCTATAGACAAGTCTCCGACCTTTCTACGATGCTTCAACGAAGTGAGCGAGTCTTAGCGAAGAATCACCAACACAACGGATTGCCTTTCTGTGAATAGAATCAAGAAGCTTCAATAAATGTTTTGATTCCAAGCCCAAAACATGATAACTTTATTCCAAGACAGGCCGTATATCTGGGTCTTGTGGGCCATTAGAAGCTGACGAAAAAGAAAAAAAAAATTTCGCACGAAATTGAAATCATCAAAAACATCTGTTTTTTTTTCAAATTTTCTCACATCATCGTGAATAATATGCTTACACCGTATATGTTTAGCTTATCCAATCCACCTTGGCATAGAACTTATGACGTATATATGCCCAGTAATCTCTGTGAAGTATAGTGAGATAAAAAACACTCATATAGGTAGGTAGGTAGGTCAAACAAGCTTAACGAACCAGAGAAATGTTTGCAATATTTAATTACTGATTATTTTTTAGACTTTTGAAAGAAATCATAGAAAAACGTGGTGGCCGAACAGAAAGAAAACCAATTTCGTATCATTTCGGAAAATGACCCCCCAACTTGTGAATAATGTTGGTATATAAAAAGTTCGATCTGCCAGAAAAATCGGTGTTTTTTGCGAAGGCGATGATTTGGAATACCTAAATAGCGAATTAGTTTTGCTCCATTTTTTGCATCTTGTTGGTTGGTATCGGTGTTGATAGATATTTTTCGTTTGAATCGTGCAAATAATTTTCAAGCAACCCACGACTTTTGAATGTTGATAGGAATGTTAGATTTAGAGACAACTTATTATGTGTAAACGATTCAAAGAATATGAAAACCATTACTGTATCCACTTAACAATTTTAGTTTTATTATTTTTTTTCATTAGACCAAAATGAATACAAAAAACAATATTTCAGCATCATGTGCATAGGCACCAAATCTGATGTTATTCAAAATTCTTGGACATTCTGTAGATATTTTTCGATTTGGGTTGATGAATCTAACTCATTGAGCACCAGAGAATATCCACAGATTGTCATTTGATTTAACGCCAGTTCAGTTTAGTTTGACTATTCATGAATCTATTTCTGTATTATAATAATGATTCATCATGGTAAACTACGTTTTATATCCAATTCGGAGAATTAATGTAAATATTGTGGGGAAGTCCAGAGATAAGCTGTATGACAAATTCGTCAATTACTGTATCGAATACAACGTAGCTGCGCAAAAACCCGAAGGTGAAAAACACTCTGATATAATCAAAAACGAACCTTCTTAATCGGTATGATTGTTATGAAAATTGGACTTCACATCTAATATCCTGGTTATGGACTTAATTGACTCTAATGAATCAATGATATTTTATATGCTCATAGTTCGGATCATCTACATAATTAATTCCTCTTCCACTATATATATATATATATATATATATATATATATACAGTGTGGTCCACATTTTAGAGTTCTGTTGAATATCGTTGCAACAAACAAGAAGTTGACGGTCACCTAAAAAAATACAAATCCATGTAAATTATACGAATTCACTTTAATTTGATAAGAAATACTCCAAACCGATTTGATTGAAGCTACTTCAAATACATATTGAATCAAAATAGTAAAAATATGTATCATATAGGGGTAATACAAAATTTTCCAAAAGAATAAAAAATTCGAATAGCAGGCCATGACTTCGTATCTGAACATAACTTTTAATTCTAAGCAACTTTTCTCCTCAACATATTTCTATATTTTCTGAAATAAGGGTACTTTACTCTTGAACGAAATTTATATTTTTTGGCCTATCCTGTATGGTGATTGTCATAAAGCCATTTCAGGTACACTTGGTATAATTTTGGAACATGCACCAACTTTTGTCAAGAATAAAATTTTCTGAGAAATCGATAATAAAAAAGTTTCCCATTTGTTGCAGACTTAGTGGACCACACTGTATATTTATATATATATATATATATATATATATATATATATATATATATATATATATATATAAACAAAAATCACACGATTTGAAAATTTATCAGAAATGGTGTGACAAATTCATAACCTCTATAACCCACAAAGCAGCTGTTGGGCGTTTAGGAAATAAGACATTACCAAATTCAATAAGTGCGCCTCTGTTGGTAAACTCTTCAAGTGGTTCTATCAATTAAATTCATTAAAAATCAAGAGTACGAGATATACGCCAAGAGCCAGAGCAAAAAAAGTAGGTTCATAATGCAATCTTCTACAGAATTGATTTTCTTGTTGGAAAATGTTTGGGGGTGTCCCCTGAATATAAATTCAAGTTGGCGGGACAGGGGGGGTTGAGCTTCAGCCGCCATCTTGGAAAACACGTTTCATCAAATATCTCGTGAACCGTGCATCGTACGACAAAAACAGTGGGGATCATTTTCGTAGATAATAAAATTCTCTTCAACCTTTATTCGAAACTTTTTTCCGTATAGTGCATAGGTTTTCATTTATAGCGCGCCAAACTGTTCCCAGCATGGTTATTGCTAAATATATAGTGAACGGTTGATGAAACAGTATAAATGGCAGTATTTTGGCGCCCAATAAATAAAAACCTATGCTTTATTCAAATAAAAGTTGCAGAGAATTTCATTATCTACAAAAACGATCCTTACTGTTTTTATCGTACGATCACGGTTCACGAGATATTCGATAAAACGTGTTTTCCAAGATGGCGGCTGAGGCTCAACCCCCTCCGTCCCGCCAACTTGAATTTACATTCAGGGGACACCCCCGAACATTTTCCAACAAGAATATCAATTCTGTAGAAGATTGCAGAAAAAAAGTACCTGGTTCTTGGACTAATACCGAGAATTTGGGCTTACGATTTTATGAGTCAACACACCTGGATTTTCATGCATCTTGTTGATGACACAACATGCTGAGACCTGAAAGATTCTTGCTGCTCGCTACCATCTTCAAAAAAACAGATTCTCCTGCTCAACTTTGTAATTTATCGTTTGCGAATAAATCAACTCTATGACATGCGTTTGTGATTTATTTCCATTGAAGGATGTTATGAAATGAAAATTAATTGCGCTTGATGTAAATAGATAAGTCATTTATGTATGTAGTACAGCAAATAAAGTTTAATTTACTGATGTTCATGATGCATACATTGAAACAGCATGCACACTGTAAATCGCAGATAATAATGTTGCAACCGTCTCATCGTAGACAATTATTATTGCACAGATATAAACTTTTTTTTGCCAGTGGCGTACTCGATCCAGGTGAGAAAATAATAACAAAATTTTAATTCATTTCTGAGAATATTCTGTTTCCTCTGAAGATGCCCACATGTCTATATTCCAAAATTCAATAGTCGAATTTCACATTTTTCTTGTCCTATACGATGAAGTCAAGGGTAAATAAAATGAGTACCATCAATTACTGAAAGATCAAAAACTTTCTGCAATCATATTATTTGTAAAAATGAACTTGGTTGCAGACTCCTATATTGCCAGGGAAGTTAATAGCGCATATTCTGACATCTTGAGGCAGATGATTCAAGCAACGATCATTATATTTACATTAACATTTCATCACATCCCATTTTCATTAAAAAAATGTACGCGTTCATGCAAGACTTATCACATTATTATTTCAGGATTAGTGCATGTGTATATTGCCTACTATACACTAGAAACTTTTTGTGAAGATCAATCAACACCTTACTGATATTATTTGAGTGCAAATATCAGTTTGATGTTAGGGTAATTGATAAAGTTCAACTTCAACACCAAAGGTTACAATCTTATAAATTATTCTGTGCAGTTGTTATTCTTGTTAATTCAAAGAGGGATACACACTCATCTTTTTTTCATACAGGCACATGAAAAGTTGACAGTTTCTTCTCTGCATCTATTTTGTAAAATTTGAAGCTGAGACATTCTCTGAGTTTGGAATGGCACCGTGTTCTTCGAAACGTATTGGAATTTGCTCATTAACTACGGTTGCTTTCAATTCAGGTACTTGTTGAATGAACCAATATGGCGGCATCTGCCCCCCTTGAAAATTTCGTTTGTTTTTTCGAAAGTCTTGGTGATTTCCATGGTAAAACTGGTGCGCCCTCAATGTTTTTTCAACCTTTCATTAAGCTTGTGAAGATGAAGATACAATAATTTTACACTGGTTTTACCGATGAAATGAAATGAAACTATCGGTTTGTTTATTGTTTGCCCTCCAGAGATCACGTGATCCAGAATGCCTGATAAACAATCTAACCTATAACATGAACATATAATATATATATATATATATATATATATATATATATATATATATATATATATATAATATATTGACATTGATACTGCTCATGCAAATTTGGTTGGTTTTCACTAAGAATATAATAGTATATTATGCTCATATACTAATAACCATTACATGAGAGTTGCATACGCTATTTTTTCTGAAGAAAAAAGCTGATGCCCGAGACTGGTTTCACCCACGTCTCATATTGTGGTCTAGTTCGAATCAAGTGCCTTAGCTGTTTTATCGAAAATGAAGAGATACCGTCTATATCAGACATTTTGATAATATATCTATCGAAGTTTAGCTATATTCTGTAAAAATTTAATGCTGATATTGACAAAAACGAAAAGACAGAGCATGATTGATTGAATAATGGGTTTCTACTGGTTGAAAATCTGAATCGTAATGAAAAATCTCTATTAAAATGGATTTCATTATGAAACAGATTATGGGCACATAAGTGTATTATAATAGTACGGGTGTAGATAAAGTAATGAAAATGAAAAGTTAAAAGTTTCCAACTTCTCAGTTGGATTCGTAATTGAAATGCGTTAGTGTGTTGCATGAATGCTTCTATTATCTTATCAGTTTTCTACTTTTCCTAATGATAATGAAACATCAAACGTTTTTTCTATGAAAAATTACTTCGAATGGCACCTTTTTTGTCGAATCTTGATATCTTTTCCGATCGAATTTCCAGAAATGAAAGACTCTTTACTACCTCACTGTATAGTATTCTCACTTGATTCAACGTCCAACCAACCAGAAATATATATATATATATATATATATATATATATATATATATATATATATATATATATATATATAGGGGAGTGATTGACCAGGACGGTATGGACAGATATTCGTCTCACAGTTCTTGAGAATGAATTCAAAATGGAATTCGAAACGTCGAACAAATCAAAAGATACCTAACGGATAAAAACCCAGAAAAATTCATCTTGCATATATATATATATATATATATATATATATATATATATATATATATATATATATATATATATATATATATATATATATATATATATATATATATATATATATATATATTGTTCCAAAGTGTTGACTAATGATTTGACAGACATAAATTCAAGATGATTCAATGAAAATGGTTGTATCCATTCAATCAGTTGTGAAAATTTCACGAAGATTTTTTTTCGTGAATCGCTAGTGAGTTTTGACATTCCCACCCGTAAATATGCTGCTTTCAGTCTTATAGTTTACTGAACGGATAAGAAGGCGATTCCAATCAACTGAAGTTGGTTACCAGGGACAGCCTTGTAGAAACTTCACAATTCTGATCTGTCTACCTACAAACCCTAAATATATGTTTTATTTAAGCATAAATTAATGTACCTATTTCTGAAATATTTTCTAGTTTATTGAATCAAGTTCGATTTGTTACAATTGATTTTTTTGTGGAATTGAAGGAATTACATCCACTCTTCACACAAATACAAATTATACAGTCCAAGTGTCGGGAGTGGTTAGAGTGTTAGCCCTCTGATACGATCCACTTATAGTCGTGGGTTCGAGTCTTACCAAAACCGCCTTTCTTTAGGCCTTTTTTCAATTTGACATTACTAATTCAATTTGTATCGTTCAATATTGAATTTGATAGAGATTCTTTCCTTTGAGTTTTCCATTACTATCGAAAGAATACTTTATATCTGAAATTGATGATCAATATGATACTTGAAAGAGAGTTCTGAAGTATATATACCATGCTATATCCATTCTTGTACAACCTACTATTCCTTATCGTCGTTAGTGTTCTGCATAAATGATTGGGAACAGTTTCCATAGTAACCCAAATTATTTCATCACGTATTTCGAAGCACCATGTATTTGTGAATAAAATTATTCAGAAATTCGCGAATTTTTCAAAATTAATTAACATCTGTCTTATTTTAAACGATTTGGAAAAAATAGTATTTTTACCTCGTAGAAAAAGGCACATTTCTGGACTCGGTGTTGCTAATAACCTGTTTCGACGATGCAATTTGTCGCTGCAACTTCAGAAAGTTTGCGTGTGTTCATGCAAGTTTTCGAGTTGCATGAATTTTTATTGGTGCGATAAGTTGCTACGATATAGTGATCTCTGTGGTGAATTTGTTGTCGCGAACTACAAATATGTGGTGGCATTAGGGCCGGTTTAACCTCTGTCAGCGCCTTGAGCGAGATTTCTGCGGCACCCCCTAACAGCAATTTGAACCCATTCGAAAAAACGCAAAGGATATAATGAAACAACTTCTTATTGATAGGAATAACCATTTATTAAATGAAAACTAATAAAATTTTACTTCTCTAGCCTTTCTCGCAGTAAACTCTTTTATGAGGATATTAGACTCGATATTTTCAGCAATTTCATTTTCGATTGACAAAGTTGCCAAGTTTGTCAATCAAGATTGAGAAACTGTCGATCGTAGATAGCTCTTTATCAATTTAGGCTTAGAAAAATCCTCTCCTCTCTAGCAATCGTTACAGGTCAGTAATATACTTAATGCTATCCATACATTCGGATACATTTCTTGTGAATTCCGATCTCTGATAAAATTCAAAACTAATACAGGAGTTAGCACATTCTGGTCAGGCAAAAAACATTTTATACGAGTTCGTCACACAACATACAACCATCTATGTCTGATTTAGAGTCTACAGTTAATTTCATTTGGAGAACACCACAGAGTTTGGCATTCTTATCATTACAGAAGGTGATTTATCATCAATTTTGTGAACAAATTGAAAAATAAATCTGCAATTGGACGGTTCAAAAATACATTACAATTTTTCAAGTCAAATTAACAATGAATTGATATACAAATTTGCCGGAAAATTGTCAACTTTTTTTCGTATCTACGTCAAATTGTATAGCAAGTTGTTTACAAATTGTCGTCAATAAGGAAAGAACCTCAGTTGACGGAAATTTGACGAGAATTTTGAAGAAACTCTTGCTAAGCATACTTTGGTATTAGGGTAAGTATGCCTCGCTCAAAGAGTGGGGGGATATGAAAATGTCGCCCGCGGCGCCCCCTTCTTTAACCGCCCTGCCCTAACGCCGTCTCTGGATGGCACCATTGTGAAGAATGGTAGTTTTGAATAACTAAATTATTTTTCGACACTGAAGAATTCAAGTAAAGTAATGAGGTGAATTTACCACAATTACAATTATTAGAAATGAATAAGATCATAATATATCGGTTATTGTGATAATGTAGGCGTTCATCTTGGTAACATTCAGTGCTCTTTTTAATATTGGCAATGCAAACTGACAGATAGATGACATTTCTCGCAGCGACAAGTTGCCGCGAGAAATTGCAGTGACAAATTGCATTGTCGAAACAGGCTGTTAGTCTTCAATTCTCATAGTCTTCCAGAAATGTTACAGCCTGTTGCGATG
>JAVJAQ010002687.1:0-27309 GCA_032362365.1 Zygogramma bicolorata | reverse complement strand
TTTGCCTAGAACAAGAATACATAAGAGTTGATCCGAACACATATATATATATATATATATATATATATATATATATATATATACCCCATCAGTCAACTTCGACTACAGTATATCTTTATACCAGTATATTTTTATACCGGTATAATTCATATACTTTCAAGCTAATTCGGTGTCTTCGGCTTCATATATTTATGAGGTATATCAACATCTGCGGGCTCAATATTAGAACGGAGGTAATTTGCTTAGAAGGGGTTTTCTGTTTACAAAAATCAAACTGATTGCAATTTTTTCTTACTTACGTGCAGTATTTTCCTGTCATTTGAAAAAATGTATGTGCCACCTCTAAAATGAAGTACAACTGAATAATGGAAAGTATTTTTCCCACAATCGGTTTCATTAGGGTGTACCTTGAAAAACTGAATATTATAGTCACATATGATGTTGGCGACTCCGACGTTTATATTCACTCTGGTGCAAAATAATATCAATTAGTTATTTTAGGAATATCAGTAAGTAATACATTAGAATGATAATTTTAGATTTGCTCTATTGAACATTATTCAAGCTACACCATAATAACACCGAATTACTGATATAAGTAGATGATGAAGATTACGATCCGTAGGAAAGATCAACAGATTCTAGAGAAATGTGTTATTTTTGTATATAACGTTCTTGGCAGGTTTTCAGAAGAAGTTGAATTTACATGTTTACAAACTTTTGTTTAGCTTAGGTAATTTATTAGTATGCCTGTCTGTCATTCCGGTTCAAAATAGCACTTGCTTGATCCGATTGAGCAAGTGTTCATTATGCATTTTTTTTTTAAGAAAACAAAACACCGGTACCAAGACAGCGGATTCTATTCAAAATTTTTATGTTACTGTTTTCGGAACAGAGATCATAAATGGCTGCCCAAAGATGGCGATTTTTCAGTTTTTGGCCCAGTTCCGTTAAAATCGGTAGGTATGTGGAAGTTTTTGCGATCGGAGATCATGATTAGTTTTCGTTAAAATTCATAAATTCAATAAGGAAGACGAGTTTTGTAATTTATGGATTGTTTCTACCCATAAATGGTACCCAGGAGTTTTTATGATCGGAAAATATGATTTTTTGTTAAAATTTTAGAATTGAATATAACTGATGAAAAAACTTTGTAAAGACAAGCTTTCATTCGAATACTCTAAAGAGGAAAAAATAATGTCTTAAGAAGATATGTGTGACATAGGTTATTCTGTGAGTAACAAATTCAAAAACTTATACGACACAAAAGGGTCTGAGAATAGCCACGATTTTTCCATCCACGGTTTTCAATTTGGGATCATCGCACGGTTGTATTTTATCGATACGTGATTCAAGATCTCGCGATTATTCGTATTGCAGATGAGTAAGAAATATGTATACAAGCTTGCTTATCTGATGCCTAGAGACAGAATCGTTGGTTGGGATCTCGGGGGTGGAGTTGAGAAGTTTCGAAAAAATAAAAATTCTTATGTTTCAGCTCGCATACTGGGTTGGTGGAAATAGTTGATGCAATCTTCCTCTTTCGATATTTGAGCCCAGAATCGTTTGTAGGGCCGTAGGAAAAAAGTTGAGACCCCAAAAATATTCACACACTAATAGAATCGGACCATAATTACAAAACTCGACCCCCATCTTGAAGCCGCCATCCTGAATTAATGAATATTGACAAAAAATGCATAGTCCTCTAAACCAAAACCCACTCATACCAATTTTCAATAGAATCGGGCCATAATCACAAAACTTGTCGGCCATCTTGAATTTCCTTATTTTCACAAAGAAATCGTGATCTTCAAACCCAAAAACCCTCACAAACCAATTTTGAATAGAATCGGATCATAATCACAGAATTCACCCGCCATCTTAGAGCCGATATTTTAATTTTTTTGTTAAGATTTTTTTTTAATACATTGTCACCGAAATTATGAACACCTGCCAAGTTAATCAGACGACTAGAAATGGGTCAAATGAAGCAAGTTCAATAAAAGCCTGTGAACTGGACCGATATGTTTATATTTCAAAGAATATCCATACTGGACCGACGTACAGTGCATGAAATCGTTTCGTTAGTAACTCTGCCTACAGCCTACAAAGACGAGAGTGCTACTACCATTACATTCATTGAGGTACTCGAATGAAATTGATAATAAAATATAGAATAAAAAGTAACGTAAGACTCTGAATTCCCCAAATTCAAAAGTCACGTCGACGGTATCGCCTTTCTTCTCTATTCGGAGTTTTCAGGAACCTTGAATCGCTGATTTGGTGTCTTGGTGTAAGTGTGAGAGGCGGCTTCGCCTAATATGCACATAAAAGTTCAGATCCGTCTTCAGTGTAAAACCATCCACTGTAATAGTGTTATGGAAATTATATGAGAATGCAATTGTATATTACCTGTAATCCTCATCACAATAGACAGAATAGTAACGTTGTATCCGTCAACACCCAAACGTAAAACAACTCAGATATTCCAAAAATCATAGCACAAAATATGCAACATGATTGTGAAATGTAGTTCCATGATATAACTTGAATATTTTGTGCTAGTCTGAGAGGATATATTAAAAATAGGGAAATACAGAAATCACTTATTCGGTAGCAGAAAAAAGGCAACATATATCGAGTATAAGTAACTTTTATTGTAACGAGAAAAAAAGATACACAGTATAACTTAATTGCAAAAGTATATATATATATCTGGTGCAGAATAATCATAAAATAGAGTATTATGGCCAATAATACATGGAATTGGTCGATACCTGATGAAAATTCATGATAGCGTAGTTGAAAAAACACTTGATCGTTTGCAAACTGAACTATAAACAAAATAAATACAATGTTCACAGGTGCTTTGGCCAGTTAGTATTCCTTCTTTGTTTTTGACATGAATTGTATTTGAGGAAATATGCAATAGATCTATTTTCTATTTCTACAACCATTTTTTATAGAGGATATTCATGATATTGATATTGGCCGGGTCCAATCAAGGGAAAAAGAGATAGAGAACCGCGTAACCGAAACGATATACGTTCGGAACATATTGATAGTTTAATTTGAAGCATTTTTAATGCGCCATCTACAACATAATGACGATATTTTCTTTCTCTTGAAGGTTTCCTTCTGAATGGAAAAATGGGTAAAGAGGTGTGTCTGTCAGTTTGAATGAAATGTTGAGAGGAAGTTTATGAATGAAATGAAAGTTTAGCATTACCATCCCCATGCACGGAACAAGGAATCTGATTGGCGAATCCATAACAACGAAACCTAGCTCAGTTAAACTATCATCAAGTAGGAGCGGTGCATTTGGCCCTAAATTATTTGTCAGACAGGCCTCTCGCCACATCATGCTCTCTCCTATTCAAATGAAACGGTGCACTGTGCCGTGATATCAAAGATATGCATCCCTGGCGACCATTAACACTTCCCAGCCAACACATCTGTGACATGACATCCCTGCGATGTCACTATCAAGTAACACTGAGACATTACTTTTGTTAGGTCGCTGCGATGTACACATTTGGCATGTAACTATTGCGATATCGGGTAGATGTGATATTTGTGACATCCAGTAGATATCGCTCTTTTGATATCCAGTTGATGTCGCTCTTATGAAGTCCAGTGTATATAATTCTGGTAATATCCATGAAATATCAATGACACAGAATACAGTGATCAGTTGATGAAAAATGACATATACAATGGATCAGTATTTAAATATATAGATACCATAAACAAAAATTGACAAATTTTCATTACAAAAATACTCTGGGGTGGAGATAAGGTTAGTATTTTGTTTTAGTAGAAGACATGCACATTCATTTTTCGATTATATTCCCTTCAGTGTTGCTTATTTCATAACTCATTGTAACGGCAGTCACGAGAGAAACCCCCGGCATCGTTAAACCTGAGAGACCCTTTAAAAAATATGAAAACCTTTGAAGATCTATGAAAAATAATATCTTGAAATGAGTATTTACTTAATAAGCCCTGTGAATTTTCCTTGTGATTTCAGAGCCCTTCCTCTTCCAAACAATCCTAGGGAAAAATTGTTGGCTGTTGACAGAGACAGCACTGCCAATGGCCAATACGTGACATTGACATACTTCATACGTCGTCGTTTGTTTACAGTTTTTCCGCCTTTACCGGTTAACCTAAAATCTGATATCTGATTTGCCTGATATCGCCAAATTCATGTGATCCTTTCTCAAATATTTGATATTTCGGAATTTTCGGACCAGTTGAGTGTACCTAGTTGAGGTGGCCAATTAGTGTTATTAGTAAGTATTCTTTTTCATTTACTGCTACACAAGATGGAACGTTCTTTTTCCTGTTTTTCTTACCGTCACAAAAGGCGCTTGATTGTAAAAAATTCAGAAATTAGTAGTGAAGGTGAACGAGATCAACAAGCACATAATGTTAACGAAGATTGTATACCTGTTTCGTTTTCACACTGTCTGATTCTGTATCATCTGCAGATGCTCCTGGTTGGGCCAACGGGAAAATATCCAAATATGAAATTTGCAGATAGTTACATTGTTAAGCCGTAAGTATTATGTTTTTTGTTGATATCTGGTGACAGTATTTCACAATATTTTTCCAACAACTCCCAGTAGATAATGGTGGTATGTATTGTATGTGTATGAAAGAATTACATAAATTGATTTATCTCAAAGGTTACATCCCACTTGTTTTTTTTAATATTTGAGTGTTTGCCTCATTGACACGAAATTAGTAGAAAGATATTTGTTTATTATTTGTTATATTTACACAAATAGGCACTCACACAAATAGAAAATCTCAGTGACCTGCAACTGGTTTGTTTTATCTTTGGATGACATGTGATATTCAAAAATTCATTGTGATAATCGTAAAAAAAACCTGTTGGCCATTATTTTCTTTTATTTGAATAGATTATTATAGCAGTGACTTATTTGATCTGAAAGTTTGGTCAAATACTATTACATAAACTTGCTAATCTCGTTGATGTGCCATAAAGTGATAGGTTTCAATTCTATTGAGGCTCTAGTGTAATAAAACATCAGGATTCAATGAAATTACCAGTAACTGTTATTTAACTACTTCCATCTCAAATCGGCTACGGCATGCAGAATCGTTACAACTTCTTACTTGTTCCTGCATATTTACCACATTCTAATAGAAAATTCTTCAAGAACTTGTACCCAATGAATAATAAGTTATGTATGGGATTATGGTTTTTTTTTCAGAGCTAAAATTCTTATCTCTTATTTTCAGGAGTCATTGTACAGGAGCATGGCGAGACACAAAAAGGGGTGCAGGAAGTGTGCTCCTACTGGTTTCGTCATGCCAGGCAAAGGTTGGGACGATATGAGAAAAAAAAGAGACAGACGGATTAGAGTTAGCTCTTTCATTATTTTATTTAATTTTTGAATATTATTTTTGTTTTACACCTTTTTAATTTTCATAGAAAATATTTTATTTGTTATATATATTTTTATTTGTTATAAGAATTATTTTTGTTTTACAGTTTTTTAATTTTTATATAAAATAAATCTTATTTTGTGTTGATAATGAAATGTGTTTTGCTGCGTATATTTCTATATACAGGAAAAAATACTTCGTATTTGTTTATGAGTGCTGGATTGAGAGTTTTCTAATGAATTGCCTTTGGGTTTAATTTCTCATTATTTCCCTAAACATTTGTGAAAGATTGGAAGAGGAAGGCCTGCTAACATTTCTGGATAGATTTCAGAATATATCCCACATATTAAAGATAGAAAGTATGTCGCAAATTCATAGCGAAATAAATCGCAGTGGCATCGCACATCTTGTCGCAATTACGTCGCAAAATTGATCTCAATTTTGTCACAAAATTTGTCGCAATTTTGTCACAATACTTGTCGCAATTTTGTCACAAAACTTGTAGCAATTTTGTCACAAAACTTGTCGCAATTTCGTCACAAAACTGGTCGCAGTTGTGTCACAAGCGATGTCGCCTGAGTGTGACATCGCGACATGTGAGCGACGTAAATGCGAGTTCCCTGCGACAAGTTTTGGGACGTCACACGCCTCGTCTTGATATCGCAGGGACGTCTCTGCGATGTAGCTGTGTTGGCTGGGTTGCTTCCGACTATATTTTTGAATAAGGTATTCAACGTCAGAATACAGAAATATGTCTCAGACTAATATTCAGTGGATCCACGAAATGATACTGTCAGTGTACGTGAATTCAATAAAAAAAATATAGTATAAGTATATAGTATAAATTATATAGTCGTAACATCATTGTTCATCTGGTGACGCACTTATATTGAACATTCATTACTCGCTTCTTGTTATTCTGGGGGCGGTATTGATTGGTAGTTGTATTATATTTGTAGAAAAAATGGTTTCAAAATATATTATTTTCAGGAGAAGAAAAATAATACTGTGTCGGTATCAGTTTTCTTCTCCTGAATATGCTAATCTTGTTAGCAAAATTCGCGTCAAGTGCAAATATGATGAGTGAATCGTTCTCGATTCATGCAGGTATATCTCAATTCAATAGCTTATTTTAGAAACAACATTAGTCCGCGAAATGCAACTTTCGGAAAACTGAAGAAAACAGTGTATCTCGGGGAACCTTGAGGAATATTTTTTTTATAAAATAGATTTGCACTTCAGACCTTGAAGATCAATACAAAAACTGTAGAGAGTAAAAAATCTGTTACTATGGTAATGATAAATTAGATTTTTAATGATGGACTTATGTTGTTTCTGCAATATATTGTTTTTCCGAATAATTGAGTAGATTAATATGAATTTTTCCAGTGTTATAAAAAAAAACGAGTGAATCTGTAATAAACATTCTATTAATACATGTTTGCTACTAGGAAAAATTATTCTAGTATGAAAAAAACTGTTAATCTTCAAGCGACTTAGTCTTCCATATCGCGTTCGACGATTTCATTTTCACAGGTTGGCCATGAATATAATTCCTCATAAAAAGCCTTTATATCTTCTTCTTGAGGCAGGTATATATATTGATTGGAACCGGACCATTGGAGTATGCCATTTCAGTCGGAAGGGCGAGAGGATCTGGGTTAGAATTTCTTAACGAAAATGTTTGGGTCTGAAGGCCATCGATGAAATCCCTTGCAACAACTCTGTCTACATGTCTTTTAGAATGGGTGAAGTGCATAAACTGGCAACTGGCTTATCTTGAAAGATATTTTCTGTTGTTTAGGAACAGCTCTTCCTGAGGTCTCTGAAGATATCATTGTTTTCTTGTAATGGCTAGGCCACCACTTCTTGAAATCTAAAACATTTTCAGATTGTGGAAGAACGTATCCCTTCAAAGTATAGACACGATCACAAGTTTTGATTTTTCTTTTCAAAATAGCAAAATCCCTGTCGCAGGGCATAAAAGAATGCCTCCTGATTGGGAAATACTGCTCGATATTTTCTAAATTGCCAAGTGATACTAAGCTTGATAACATTCGTAGAATTGTATTGTTCTTGTTTTGGCCTCCACAACCATCCATAAAAACGTGAAGATTTTTCACTTGCCCATTACTGTAGGTCATATTAATATACTGTAATAAAAAGGAAGCAACTTCATTAGGACCTTTTAGAGCGATTCCCTCATGGTATATTGGTATACAAAGAAAACTGCAGTGTTATCTTTAAGATTATGAATTCCTAAGACATTAACAGTCAGCTGCCTAAGGTAAAATGTCTCCTGGACAGGTATCTGAGGCAACTGTAAGTTTTGCATGTAATCTACCGATATAGCACCAACAGATTCATCTTCTCTAGACAAATCAGCCAGGAATTTCATTTTTGCATAAAACTTCTTTGATCTTCGGATGTGAACAATTGTTTCTGCTACATGTACTCTTTTAGCTGCTTTATTCAAAAATTTACTTTTTATTTTAGTTTCCAGTTCTTCACAGGTGCAGCACGTGTCAACTTGCGGTCGACCAAATTTGAGAGAAAAATTTTCTTGAAACACTTTTCTATAGAAGCTGTATTTCACGTCTACCTCCGGGTATTTTTCCTTAAAAAGACTGTGCATAGTGATCAAATTCAATGTTGAACTTAGGTAATACGTTTCTTTTTTTCCATAATGAACTAATTTTGTAGGAAATGAAGCTATGTGCTCTCTAATAGTGTCCAGCACAAACCCAGGTTTAGCATTTCCAGACTTATTTTTACCCCGCATATCTAGTGGACTTTTGCCCTGAGAAAGCAGAGCTCCTAGTCGGCGAATCCGTTCAAAAGTTACTGCATGTATATTAGCAAAAGCCTTTTTACATACTTGGCGTTTTCCCATGCTTGTAGAGACTTCATAAACATAGTTAGTACCACGATCAGGGAATCTAGATTCTCCATCATCTTTCCGTCTTCTTCTTCGCTTAACCGGAACTGTTGAAATCAAACTCTGAAGGTACACATCCTGTTCGTTCTTTGTTTCACAGCTTCGGAACTTAACATACAGTACATTTCTCTCTTCTTCAGGTACGATCTTGTAGCAGTTGTAACGTTTACATCCGAAAGAACTTTATGTATAGTAACACTAGATTATAATATTTTTTTCAAGTTGATCATGGTAGGTTTGGCCTCACATTTGGATAAAAACCGAAATTCCTGATTTTTATCAAACTATAGTGAGTTGAACAAATAGTTTGGTATAGGAAACTTCAACTCACCTGCAATCTTCTCCATGGGAAACACTTGGTCGTTCTCTTCCTTTCCAGTCAACATAAGCAGAACCTTTAACTCTTGCCTTCTTTATTACGTTTCTTTTGTAATCAGCGGTATTGAGCACTCCTTTCTTTCTCTTAGAGGGTATAATTCCCCCAGAGTTTTCTAAATCTAGATCAAAATCCTGAGCATCCATTTCTACGAACCTAACGTGAACAACACTAAATACTACCAAATTCGGTCAGCTGTTAGCTTGGTTACACTGACAGGCCATTTGTTTATTGCAGAAACGCCACCAGTCCGGGACAAATGTTGTTTCTGCATCAAATGAGCTTTGACCGGTATTGCTATAGTACTACAGCTATGTCTGATATATGTTGTTTCTGCATGGAACGATGTATTTACATGCACACAATGAGAATCTGCTTGAAAGTGAAAATGGTCAAAAATGTGACTTATGTTGTTTCTGAAATAAGCTATTCAATTGGTATATTGCTTTCTCTGTTTTACTCATACCACAAAGATATTCTGCTGTCGCTGTCAAAAATATGGTCATTTTTATGTCAACCGTTTATGAACCAAAGCTCAATCGAGAACGACTTTGAATCCGAAGGAAAACAAAAAAAAATAGTTATTTATTTTTATAATAATAATCTTAACAGTTCGTATACAGCACATATACATCCACCACGCATTTTCTCCTTTGGCAAAAAGTTAACCACCGCAGCTTTTTCTCTTGATTCCGGTTCAATTTGCACAACATCACAACATCGACTCTAGCAGCCGGCTAGCTCAATACCATCGACAACATTTCAATTTGATCCCCGTGAATACCGGCGCCAACTGATGCGCGAATTTCAACTGATTCTTTCTGACTGTTGAGTGTTCTGTGCTTATATGAACATCTATTACGAATACAACCGAAGAATCATTTCGGCTTTGTCTACGAACGTTGAATGTTCTCCACCTCGACACAAATAACAACTTATAGATTGGAAAGATCGTGATACCCTGGGCTTTTCTATTTCTATAAGCTTCGGGGACACAGCCGCAAGAGCGCCTCTATAACATTCGGGTGTCGTATTGCGTCACAGATGGCAGTGCAACGTCAGCTTGTCTATCGGCCGCCACTTGATTTTAAGCTTCAAGCTTAATACTCACTCAGGCGAAATTCGCGGATTTTTGACATAATGTGTCAAATCCAGATTGTTACCGCACATTCGCGTATTTCATCCATACTCACAAATGCGAAACTTTCCTATGCGAAAGTGCGGATAAATCGCAAAAAAGTTTAAATTGTTCTAAAATTGTTCGTTCCGTTAACCAGCTGACGAACGTCAACCCTCAAAAGTCGAAACTTGTGCGAGCAATGGATTAACGAGGCCTTACCTTTCAACGTGCGATTACCCAGCACGTTGATTTTAACTATTTTGCAAATTTCTGTCATCTGTCATTATTATAGATATGAATACAAAGCATTAAATAATAATATCTTTGTAAATAATTGTTGTAATGACGAGCATCCATAATTATTTTTTTTCCATAAAAATTGCACAAACACCAACAATTCCAACAACTAATAATAAAAATTGTAGGTTATATTATTTCCCTTCAATTATGACAAACGATACTTGTAAAAATCGCAGAAAAGTTAAAATTTCCCGCCGCGAATATTTTTAAATATGGATTTGACACATTATGTCAAAAAAACGCGAATTTCGCCTGAGTGAGTATTAAGCTTTAAGCTGCCGTTATTGTAGGTCGCAATTGCTGCTCGAGCTTAAAAATTTTCGTTTCCACCGCAAAATTTATGAAGTTCAAACGTACGAACTTTACGGCAGGGGTACGTTTAGATACCCAGAGCGAAAGCCCGGGCGACAGCGTCGATTCCCATGACGTCACACCCAAAGTACTCTCTGACTTTATGAACGATACGGAGTGTGATGTATTACGTCAAACACGTCATGTTTTATTTTGATAATGATTTCGCGTCAATAATTTCCATTTTAGTGTTATTTGTTTCCTGGTCCTTCTCTTTCATCGTTATTATAATCATATATCATTTTGAAAAATATATTTGGCCTCCTACTTATGTCTGAATTCAAATTCAGAAGAATATACATGCTTAGTGCGCATGACACGCCCAAACGCCCCGCTTTCAAGAAGGATGAAAAGTTGTCTCCTGGACGATATTTCGTCGTTATGAAATATAACGTTTACGGGTTTTCATGAAATTGAGTTGAAGTCGCTACCATACATGACATTACTGTTAGCCGTTAACCAGTGCTGCCGTTTTGTGAGTTATTACCACTTATTATTCCATTTGTGAACATTTTCATCGCTGCGAAATTACCGTGGATTAATAGGAAATAATCGACAACTGTTATGGAAGAATATGAATATGCAACATAAATATTTCTGAAATATCTTCGAGAAATAATGTCTATTGAAAAAATTTTGAATTGTACCAATTGCATTATTGGTCTTAGTCTTATTCTTGAATATTTTTCAATAATCTAATAATTTTCAAGAAACAATAGATCACCAGTCACCACAGAATAGACCTAATTGAGAATATAATCGGCTCTTAGCCAAACAATGTAATAATTTGGTTTTTGCATTGTTTCCGGCATTCCGGAAATCGTGATCAAATACCAATAAATATTTTACTATTCATTCCTAATCACTAATTATTCAGCCTAAGCTGAATGTTTCTTCACCAAATTTTAAATCATCTCCTTTGAGAATTCTAATCCTGACACTTTTTCTCGTAATTTGGATCATGTTGATCTGAATATAATTTATGTACAGCTTATCCAATCCATTTTGGCACAGAACTAATAACGTTATAACGTATAAGATTGATGAATAAGATGTACTTCAGTTACCGAAGTTAATAACGTTACCCAGTGCTGCCGTACCGATATCAAGAAATCACAGTAACAAATATAAATATCAGTGTGATTCAAAAATCACGATATAGCTCATCTCTAGATAACTGATCACGTGATCAGTGCGGTGGGTGGAGACTAGAGCACAGAACACCCTATCTACACAGAAGCGCAACTTGAAGGCGGTCCCTTTGATCTTTTGGGTCAATTTTTCGTAACCTTGATTTAAAGCTTGGCTTGTATAATGTCATTTCTTGGCGGTAAATTCAAACTGTCGGTTGATATACAGTTCAAGTGATACACCTTTGTAAACTTTGTAGACTGAGCATTTCTGCTTCTGAACTGAAATTGGGGCAGTTTCAATTCCATCTGAAGATACGACCCTAGGAAGGTCTTAATAATTTAGAACGTACATTTCCCCTATCAAATTCGTCTAAATGCTTCGTTGATCAGTAATCTACATTCCCTTATTCTCAACAAATATAAACGGAGAATTTGGATAATTACCAAAATAATTTCAGTGAATAGGCTTACTGTTTTTTGCACCTTTAAAAATAAGTAGATAGAAAAGTGGTGTAGGCAGCTATTTGATGTTCAAATAGTTTTAGAGTAATCAACTGAATTTTGCAGGAACGAACGTTTGAAACTACTCTGATTATGCTTTCATCCGATATTATTAAAATTTATCAGAAGTAATAATCCAAGGACATTGATAATTGTTCGAAAATTTTATAACACCCTAACAACACAAATGTGAGGATGACAATATACAAGCCAAGCTTTCGATTCGGTCGGAACGCTTCAGTTGCGCTTCTGTGTAGATAGGGTGTTCTGTGACTAGAGATATTCGAGAGAGTGTATCCAATCGCATACCGTGTCTATAATTATTATGTACAGCTTATCCGATATTGATATAATATATAATACGCAACGGGAACGGATAAGAAAATCACGTTCACGTGAATCACGTATCACTATTTATTTGCAAAAAGAGGAACGATCGTTATATGTGACTTTTAGATATCAGTGAAAAAATCACAGTTCGTGAAATATCGCTCATCTCTACACACCAGTATATAGCCACCTTAACGCAACCCATCAGTGAAGCAGCTGGTTGTCATTTGGAAAATTTTAATTTAATGTCTACTGATTTGGGCGAATTTATGTTGGACGTTAATTGTTTTTAATTTCCCAGTTTTCATTATTAAATGTTTTTTGAGTGCTATCCTGATTGTAAAATATTGATTTTTGTCGGTTATTGTTAGTTATTTGAAAAATATCAAAATTAAGTTATGTTGAATAATGGTGGCTATACTTGTTACACAAGGTGAAACCCGTAAATAAAATGTCTTGAAAATTTATTTTCAAAATGAAATTCTGACATGAGTTTGCATATTGCTTGTCCATGATTTTCTACTCTTCAGTCTGGACTTCTCATAAAAGTACCAGTGAATATGAGTCTTTGCTAAAGGCCCTACTTGTAAATCATCCTCATTCTATAGATTTATTTCAATTGATCAATTTACAAGCAAAGACATGTTTTTTGTACAAAATCGTACAACGCATTGAAAATCAATGCTGTTGTCCTCCATCATGTCTACAAAGTTACTCTGTACTTATGATTATAAAGACTTTGTTTTCAGGCGAATCGTAACAGCTCTTTTGTTATGGAATATAACTTGACTGAATTAAAAATCATGGCAGTACAAATACATCAACACAAAAAGGTGAAAATAACAAGTCTTTGGAAATGAACAATAAAATTCTGCAAAGTTGACATATTTTAACAAAAATACAAAGTTTTACTCAAACATTAGTACCTATCATGGATGAACTATCACTTCATTCCTTACAAGAACTATATGAATTCAAAATTGAAGAGGCTTTGTTACAAGTTGATCTTCACTTTCGGTTATTGTGCAGTAATGAATAGAAATGTCTCATAGAATCAAAAAATGACGCCAGCATCGAAATCTCGGCACTCTGATTCCTATCCTAGAAACACTTCGATACGAAAATATTCATCCACCTACTCTGATGAATAGACCTATTCATATTTTCGTGTCGAAGCATTTCTAGAATAGGAATCACAGTAGCAAAATTTCGATTTTGACGTCATTTTTCGATTCTATGATACATTTCTATTCATCAGAGTCCCACCACAGCATTTGTTTATAGAAATATAGAGTTAGAGCAAAGAAGATTTACGTATACGTAAATCTTCTTTGGTTAGAGTTAGTCAATGGCTGTGTAAAAAGGATTTGAAGCATTTTTGTTGCGCCATCTACAATATAATAGCGATGTTTCCGCTTACTTGACAATGCACGAGAAAGTTTCCAATTCTGAAGGGAAAAGTAGGTACATAGTTGTATCTGTCAGTTTGACTGAAATGTTGAAAGGAATATAATGAAGCTTCAAAATAGAGTTGACGATAAAAGTTTCTGAAGGAAATGGAAGTTCAGGCATTGAAATAATCTCCAGAACATAAGTGGTCCACGACATTGACAAAAAAATGCCCCTTCCGTTATTGAACTGATTGCCATCTTCTGGCATTATGTATAAGTTTTCAAGAAAATATGGAATTCAGGCTACGACGTACGGAAGCGCAGAAGAGCCAAACCTTTTCCAAATATTTTTTAAAATTATCTCGAAACTTCGACTTTTAAGTCGATATGTCGGCTTTTGAGGTTGCAGCTATATGTGCAAGAGACTGGGAACGATTCTCGATGGCAACATTGGCAACGGGCCAACGGCCAACTGTAATAGCATGGCTGTTCGATAGGCCCGATAATTGAGATTTTCGTATTTCTTTTGATTCATAATATTGTTGAATACTGTAGCACCGTATAAGTAATACTTCTATACGGTGACTGTAGATATAAACAGAAATAAACATCCCATAACCTGAAACTGTCAAATGACATATCACTACCATTGACCTAATAGTATGGACTGGGCATCAGAGTGAGAGGATTGATCCCCACGCCTAAAACGGCATGAACATATTAAACTAAGGGCAACTGCGTCACCACTTACGAGTGACGTCACAATGTATCACATGTTGCATATTTGCATAGCCAAAAATCCGTTTTACAGTGAGGGAGTTGTTGATCTGTTGATTTGCGTTTGAGATTTTTTGAAGCCCTTTTCACCCATTTATTCTCAATGTGAGATATAATACTTCTTGAAGGAATGTCAAATCTTATACCTAAGACAACAATGATGTCCAAATTTTTTCAATGCCAATTTTTGAATAATCTATTGCTTCAGTTGAAGTGAATGGAGAATTGCTATGGTCATTGAATGAAAACATAGGATTTTTTTAGAGTCGAAATCATAAGAGTGGATTTTTCAATGCATGATATATTTATAATTAAAAAAAAACATTTTCAAATCACATACTGAAAACTATAAGAATTGCACATTTCATTACAGTGAAGGTCGTGAAAAAATGACCAATATCGATAAAAATCTATATATGAGGAACAAGGAATACTCATACGAATCATATCTATTCTAGTGAATCTTGAATAACACTAAATATTTGTTATTGAAAATAACTGTTATAGAAGAAAATAATGAGGCACCACTGATATTTCTGAAATTTCTTGTAGGTACCTAGTGGTTTATTGAAATATATTATTCAATATCCGAAAATATTGACTATTGAAAATTTTCAATATGCACCATAATTTCATTTGGTCCCATTCTTGAATATTTTTCAATAATCTAGTAAATATTCAAGAATCAATAGGATACCAGAAAAGAACTGATTACCTACGGAATCTAAGTATGCAACACATATTACTGATGACGTAACACATTATGACGATGACGCAGATGCCCTTAGTTGGTTCGGTCCGCAAGAACTTGTATTTGAGGGTTAAGCGACACCCAGTCCATGTTATATTACGTCAATGGTCACTACACATGCTGATTTGCTGTTTCCTAAGCAACTTAATGTAGGTAAATGTAATGCTCTGTGTTGCATGAACATTTCCACTCTGAAGTGGGTGTTCAGCTTCTGCCAATGATAGGTAATTTAATGTTAATGTAATTTTAACGAACGTTGCATGAACCGGCCTTCATATTAAAAATCGTACTTCATAAATTAACTTCAACTTGTCATAATCGAATTGAACAGACAAAAAACAGAGGGAAGGTTATGTTATTTTTTCATGATTTACTTCGCCAACAATAATTTCATTCAGATTTGGAAGTTCTAAACCGTTAAACCCTACAATTACGACACAGATAATAGACAACACGATTACCGAATGCCTCGTCAAAGAATTTGCGCGCGAGAAATTCAAATATTGAAGATTAATTTGTGCAAAAATGAAAGGGTTTGTTCAGATTTTGTTTTTGTAGTGCGAAAAGTGGTACATTTTGGAGTACTAAAATAAAAATTTTGTGTCTGAATGGTCAAACTTGTTCACTGATAAATTTCATTTTATTACTTCAAAATTTAGTGTTGGGCGATCGAATTGTAAAATTGTACATTGTGCGACCAATTTTTATGGTACAAACAGAATCTGAACAAATCCCTTCATTTATACACAAGGTATTCTTCAATGTTTGAATTTACCGCGCGCAAATCAGATTCTATGACGTGACATTCGGCGATCGCGTGTAGCCTATTATCCGTGCGATTACGACGCCGTTCTGAGGCGTCATACACATAAGGATCAGTGTTGCCAACTCAGATTTTCAAAAGTCGCAAAATGGACATTTTAAAACCACTAAAAACCACCAAATCTGAGGAAAGAGAAAAAAAGTTGCGCCGCAGGCAATTTTTTTTTCAAAACTAGTGGTTTTCTGGTGGTTTTAACCCCAAATCAAATCACTAGAAAAACACCAGATAATAAAATAATAATAGAATTCTATTCTAGCTGCGAATCATTGGTTAACGATTGATAGGTACCTATATAAAAAAAATCAGAGGTCTGGTAAAAAAGAGTCTGTTTTTTCACAAAATTTAATTCGAGTTTCAACTCTGAAAACAAAACAAAGAATAAATTATTCATAACATCAATGATGTAGGTATAAACAAAAATAAAATTTGAAAAAAATAACTACTACGGTGGATTCATATGGAGTCGTCGCAGTCATGAAAATACAGTTGTAAGGTGGCTTACGACCAGTACATAATGAACTGGCCGTTCAAGCGATTTCTGTATAAATCCACCATGAGATCATTCACAAACAGTATATACCCTATATGTCACCATTGAAACCAGACTTCATTTAAAACTAGTTTTTTATACATTACATAGACTGATGCATGTAAACGGGCTCGTTCAGCCGCGCTAGGCAAGCGCTAAGTGAGCGGAGGACGAATTTGATCGCTAAGTGACAGCGCTAGCTCTAGCGGTCGCCATTTTTTCCAGCGAATTTATTTTGGTCAGCGGTTCCATATGTCAACGACGACCAACAATAACAATCCTAACCTCAACCTTACCTAAGTTCAATTTTTGTATTTGGTTTTATTAGTGTCTGAGGATTAATTATGGCGGAGAATAGTTATACAACCGTAGAATTCAATGTTGACGGAAAAATAATATGTGGAAATATAGCAACAATATTTTCCTATACCTACTTACAATGAATATTAATTCGAATGTATACTTTCTGATTCTGTTTAATTGTTCGTTATTTACTTCCATAACATTTCTTGACATTCTAAAATGTTCACAAAAGTCTTGCGGTGAGTATCTTGGAAATACTTTCTCGAAATAATTTAAATTTCTGACAGGATTTTCTGCTTTTCCTAATGCTAATATTTCAAAATTTTATTCTTGTCTTTCAAATACAGGTGGAATCAATTCCACAATATTATTATCATCCGCAAGTTCTTCTAAGATTAAGTAATTTATAAGGTTTTCCATTCAAGGCGCTTTATATTAAGAAAATATAATTTGAAGGTTATGTGATGTTTTTGTTTATCTGTTTGTCAGAGAGCATCAAAGCATAGACGTTCAGCCACCTTCTAGCGCTTTCATAGAGCGCCGCTGCCAGCGCTAACTTTGCCCTAGCGGGGCTGAACGCGCCCTACGATTCCAGATCGGTTCTGACACACAATAGCGCATGAGCAAAATCGTCCTAGAACGGTTTTGATGTAATACAAACCTATTGTCAATCACCTCAGAAATCACCAGATATCGCCCTATATTTTTAAAGAAATCACCAAAATATCCACCATCCACTAGATGCCATATTTTGTCACAAAACGAAAATTCAAACCACCAGTTCTAGTGTAAAATCCACTACGTTGGCAACACTGATAAGGATAAAAAGCTAAAAAACGATGTTGCCGATGATAAATGTTTCTGTAAATGGAGGAATTCATATAATTCCTCACAGAAGAAGAAGAAGTGAAGAAAAGAAATTTCGGATTTGAGGCAATATATATCATTCATATGTGTTTTTAAATATAAAGTAAAATATAAGAATACAAGAGTGAATTTTCGTGATTTGGGGATTGTTTCTATTCAAAAGTGGTTTATATCTACTATTTTTTGGGGCCAGTGATGATAAATTTTTGTTTAGTCATTGGAGGTCCATTAGTCATCGGACCCCACAGACCATTGTTCCGATTTGCCTCAACACGGGTTTGGAACCTCCAGTTCGAATCTCACTCCTCTCAGTCGTAAGGGGCTGGGAGGGAGCTGGCGTCCAAGCATAAGTTGAAACAAATGAAAATTTTTGGAAATATAAGAATCTAAGAGACATGCGATTTTTCACTGGTTTCTGCTAAAAGAAATTAATGGGTGTGATTTGGGGAATTATTATATTCAAATTTGTATCTAGCAGTTTTCAGGCCGACAAGTACTGATATTCATCGTATATTTATCACAAAATTGGTGTCAGAGTTTTTGCGGTAGTAAAAATATATATGTGTTTTATTATTGAACATTATGAGTTATAGGCAGTCATACGAAGATGTAAGCCAACACATCTGTGATATTACATCCCTGCGATGTCACTCTCAAGTAACACTGAGACATTACTTTTGTTAGGTCGCGGCGATGTACCCATTTGGGATGTGACAACTGCGATATCGGCATGGTGTGATATTTATGATGTCCAGTAGATATCGCTCTCATGATGTCCGGCAGAGGTTATTCTCGTAATATTCGTCGAATATTAATAATACGATAATCAGTTGATGGAGAGTATGTGGAGAGATGGATATACAGTGAGGACGTAAAAAGTCCTTCCCACCCTTAACATCTGAACGGAAGAAGCTATCGAGGTTGGGCAGTATTCTTTTGGTATACTTTTTGGCATGAAAATGATTGTGGACAAGTGTCAAGAGGGCACCATCAAACCGCTGTGTTTGTAAAAATCGGCTTCGAACTGACAAGCGTGTGAAATTTGCTCCAAATATTCAACAAATTATAATACAAACATTGTTCGTCGGAAATACCTCACGAAATAAGTCGCAGTGGCATCGCACATCTTGTCGCAATTACATCGCAATTTTGTCACAAAACTTGTCACAGTTGTGTCACAGCCGATGTTGCCTGAGTGTGATATCGCAGGGACCTATTTGCGATGTAACTGTGCTGGCTGGGAATAGTCAACCATATTTGGTTATCAAATGTCAGAAAAATCCTCTGAAAATAAACCATGACACCTGGAATCCCCCAAAATAACAGAATATTTATTAGAAACTTATGACTATGCTTATGAACGAATCTAAGTGATAAACCTACTTTGATCATCCTTATATATGTGGGTTTTCAAGTTAGCAACTTGTGAGGAATTTCTCTATTATATCTTGGAGCACCGGTAGGAAAAAGGTAGTGTGTAAATCAGAAACGGACGAAGAGTCTCTTCCAAGGGAAAGGGGATACAGAACAAGAAAACAGACATTCAAGCACAAAGATGCAAATGATTCGGACGATTCAGAAGAAATTATTGGTGATTATTTTTATTTGTTTTTGAGACTCAATTGATCAATGATGATGATTTCAGATATAATAAGAACCTCTACATTTTTGAAAATACAAGAAAAATGGAGGTGAATGAATCTGGTACGTTTTCATTGTCCATATTTTCTTATGGGCGGGCAATATATTGTGTCCATAAATGTGTTGTTTCTCCACTGAAAATGAAACAAAGCAAACTGATATTATATGTATATTTGCCCTGATATGTACGTGACTGCAAAATGATTGAATAGTAATAATTAATGGAATTAAGTTCTGTCAGTAATGTAATTTTTTTTTGGAACATTTCCAAACATACTTTGTTCCTTCCTTTGAGTATTTTTCGTGAAAATTGAAAATTGAAGGCTTCAAATTCCTCTCAAAGTTTGTGTCAAAAAACCTGACATCAGCACAACATACTAAGTGCTGATCTTGACATAATGGACACAACAATATATTGACCTCCCCAAAGGAAATATGGACAATGAAAACATATTCATTCAAACCATTCCTCTAGTACTTTCGAAAAATATTGGCATTTTATTTACTTATATTCGAGATCATTCAAGATACATCATTTGAGTCCCAAAAACAAACAAAAATCATTACCATTAATTGCTTCTTCTGAATCGTTCGAAATTATTGCATCTTTGTGTTCAAACCTCTGTTTTTCTGCTCTGCGTCCCCTTCTCTCGGAAAAGACTGTTCTACGAAGCACTGGAAGGGACACCCAAATTAAAAATTTCGACATTTCTAAAATTCCGAGTTGTAACACGGAATTTTACATCAAAATTCCGACTTATAACTCGGAATTTTAAAATTCCGAGTTGTAACACGGAATTTTACATCAAAATTCCGACTTATAACTCGGAATTTTAAAATCCCGAGTTGTAACACGGAATTTTAAAATTCCGAGTTGTAACTCGGAATTTTAGAATCTAGATTTGATAGTCGGATCTTCGGGGTATCAACTTCAACTTTGAAGTCTGAATGATATGTTTTTCAATCAAAAAATATTGGTTGAAAATAAAAATTTTCATAATAAGAATTTTCAGGTTGAAAGTAAAGATTATTTATATATATATTTCAATACTATACACTATAAATAGTGGGGGGAAGCTGTTGTTTCGTGTTAGTCATCATTTCAGATTTCTCTAATTGATATTACTAAAGGGGAACATTCTCACAGACGCTGGAATGATTGATATTGTTCAGAATGGTTTTTGTTCCATCATTCCATAAAAGATGAAATTGAAACCTTTAGTAGGAAAGTTGAGACGTTTCCTGGAAAAAGTCTCAACTTTTACATCAACGGTTCTGAAGTCATAATATTTTATTCGTGATGACTATCAGGTCAACGGAATTGGATTTGTATCGTAGGTATACAACTATGATTAGTTTTCTAAAACCATGTCTATATAGGTCATGCCATGCTACTAGGAATCGTTTTATCTCTTCCTTCAATAAATTCTTTTCATTTATTCAATCAGGCAATTTTCCCAACCACTGTTTCAGTGAGCAATTCGAAACTCAATAATATATAAAGCCTTCAAAAATTTACTGATGTGTTTCAGAACTGTGATATTCACAACTTGAATTAGATGAAAGGGTCTAGTAAGATCATAAATATTCATCCTATATTCTCCAATAGGATATTTGAAATAATTTTAGAGTTATAACTTTTTTCAAGAATTGTTTGCTTGCAGAGCTATTTCAAATAACAACTACAACTTTCAGCCTCTTTTGTGGCCAATAAAAAAAATATTTTTATATCTCAAAATTACTCATTTCATTAAGTCAGCATATTACAGTCTGAAATTGGTCTGAAAATTGAAGAGTTTCTGCAAAAAGCTCATGGTAAAAGGATTCGTTGATTTGCGCACCAGTTGCATATTGCTTGCAACCAAGTTGCATTGAAATCTGTATACGAATGAATTTACTTATTCAGCAGATTTTATGAATATAACACTTTTCGTGTTGTCCTGGTGGGTACATTTGATATTAATAATAAAAAATATTGACAATTCTGATAAAATGTATATTGTCTGATAGAAATAAAGCGATTTTGATTTTTGTACCAGGGCTTGTTATTCACTTCTAGCTAGTTGCATTCTAAATAATATAATTACCCCAACGCAACAGCACAGCACAAGTGACAATGAATGAGGAATCTCTGAAATTCCGAGTTACAACTCGGAATTTTAAAATTCCGTGTTACAACTCGGAATTTAAAAATTCCGAGTTATAAGTCGGAATTTTGATGTAAAATTCCGTGTTACAACTCGGAATTTTAAAATTCCGAGTTATAAGTCGGAATTTTGATGTAAAATTCCGACTTATAACTCGGAATTTTAGAAATGTCGAAATTTTTATTTTGGGTGTCCCTTCCAGAGCTTCGTACTGTTCATCTGTTTCTGACATAAACACGCTTTTTTCCTAGCGGTGCTCCAAGCTTCTTGAAGGCAATATATCGATCGATTAAATTCCTGAAAGGAACTGTACTTATATATTCGAAAACTAGAAATATTTTCTAGTGTCCAATAAGCAGCCTCAAAATTAGGTCAATGAATTATTTGTCAAAAAATCAAACCAATTCAGTTTGCTTACTGATTGAAAACAATCTTAACTCATATCCCGACCTATTCAATATGAAAGTAACTTTCAACACAACATTTTATAGTATAGGAGGTAGCAACGTTTTCGAGAGAGAATTTTAGTACGGTTGATATTTTGTTATGTCGTTCTTCTAGCTCCGTTAGTTTGGAGTCTGAGCCATATCTGGGTGGCGGTAGAGGTTGCGTTCATTAGTGCGCATCTTATTTACTACAGGTGAATATTTTTTATGTCTGTTATTTCAATATTAGGTTGCCTTGCGATTGGTGGTTCAGTGGTACTAGTGGTAGGATACTCGTTCTTCCACGCCGACGGCCCGGGATCGAATCCTGGCCAATGCATCTATTTTCTTCGCATGAAATTATATCTGACAGATTTTTTTTCTACAATTTATTTCGTCAAAATTGGGTCCCGAACAGATTTTATTCAAGAGCAAGTTATTATTGCTGCTCAGGCATCAATTTCGATGAAATCAATTGTAAAAAATAATACCATGCGAGGAAAATAAATACATCAGCCAGGAATCGAACCCCGGCCGCCGGCCTGGAAGACTAGTATTTCATCCCCGATTCTATCACTTGTACCACTGAACCACACCAATCATTGGGAAACCTAATATTGAAATAACAGACATATAAAAATATTCACCTGCGTAGTACATAAGAAGGGCAATAATGAACGCAATTTCTACCGCCAGCCAGATGTCTCAGACTCTAAGAGCCTTACAAACTGTACTGAAGGTTATCACAATGAAATACAATTTTGGAGAGTTTGCTCAACATGGACACCTAGTTATGATTTTCTTTTACAGAAAGTAACATATGTTGACAGGCTGAGCTCGAATCTGAAGACAAACCGATGCAGTCTCCATTTGTTAGAAAATTTCTGGCCCTGATGAGGTCAAAAAATAAATATATTCTTTCAGTGAATAGCGGTTGAATTTGAAAGGGTTATTCTGGAAATCAAGAGAAGAACATCGTGAAACAGTAACATGTGCATATAAAATAGTTATTTATGTGCCAAGTGCGTTATATAGATCCTAACGCCCCGAGGGTAATATTCTCAACCTGAGGGATGAATGTTGCCTGATAGGCGTTAGGATCTAGTAACGCTCGTGGTGCATACAAGATTTTATTGTTGGTCACTTCATAAATTTTTACTCATAATATTTACTGCGTTCTGTCGGCAACTGAGCTTCTATGTAGTTGCCATGGATAATTGAAGACGTTTCTAAGGGTTGTTTATTCAATAAAACCACATACCCATCAGTACCGAAAGTGCAAAGTACATTAAATTTGATAAAATTATAAATTTCTTTCACTTGTAAATTCAAAATTGATATAAAATAGAAGAATATATTATATTACGCTTTAGGTTGCCATTTTCATGCAACTACAATGAATAAAAATTCCAGAATTATCGCAAGCTTGTAACCGATACCTAGAGAATGATATCGAAACTTCGACGCAATGTAAATTTGTAATTATTTGGTGTGGAATCTTCTCGCTCATGAAATTTTTTATAAAATTTTCAAAATATTCATGAGCTCGAAAAAATTTCCGGAAATAATTTGACCACTAGAGGTTACTCTCGCTTGAAATGAAAATTTGATGAATTTTCAGTGCACTACTTCAAGGAAAAAAATACTGTCATATAAATTTGAAGAAAAATCAAACAAGTAAATAAAGTAACCTATTTATTAGAAATAGAAAATACAACAATAGGTAAATAATAAATAAAATTAACATCAATTCTAAAACAAAACATTCTCATGTGAGAGGAATCAGAACAAGTTCTTTACGGTGAAATAATTTGTGCATCACAAACTACTAATCACTATTTTACTAACAAATCTAAGTGTATTCAAATGAAATATTTCCAGAAGTATACAATAATCAGTGCCATATGCAACAACTCTTAATGTGGAACTGATACATAATAATGATAAGTTGCCATCGAAAAAAACCCCGTCGTCGAAAATGTTTGTGCACAGCACTGTAGAAAAGTTTGACTACCGATTATATATAAATTTTATAATACATTGTAGCCAAACTTTTGTAGTCAAAGTTATTGATCCGTATCATAAACAGGTCATGTAACTTCGACTACGTAGCTGAACTTGACATCATGACGCCGAACTTTCGACTTCGCATAGTGAAATGATGCCAAACTCAACTGGCGATATATATATATATATATATATATATATATATATATATATATATATATATATGCTGGCTGGAACTTCCGGTTGATCCGCGTCTGGAAAGATTTACTTGTCTACGTTTCGACTCCCATTTCGGAGCCATTTTCAAGACTTTTATTGAAACGCGACGATTCTCAAAGACTCCCCAATACCTGGAAACCACTTTTGGTCCGACATACTTCTATTCACTCCGACTTGGGAACCAATCCGTTCGAACCTCCCATCGACCGTCCGATACCTGATCCTGCCGTAACTACTAATGAACCCTTAAATCCCACCAACCTTCTATCCTCGATCTCCAGTGATGATAGCCAGCTAGTGAGACAACTCAGACCTAGACGCAAGGTCACTAAGTCTTGAAAATGGCTCCGAAATGGGAGTCGAAACGTAGACAAGTAAATCTTTCCAGACGCGGATCAACCGGAAGTTCCAGCCAGCACATTTCTGACCGCGGAAGCCTAGCCGATCAAATATATATATATATATATATATATATATATATATATATATATATATATATATATATATATATATATATATATATATATATATATATATATGTGTTCGGATCAACTCAACAACAACATACAACAACATATATATATATATACAGTGTCACACATAAAGTTCGCGACATATGGAAGTTTTTTTTATTAATAGATATAATGAAAATTTGGCTTGGCAGTTAGTTTGTGCTTGAAAAATTAGTAAAAAACAGCCTCTTTCCTTTTGTCATGTGATACTCTAAACCTGTCAAATTTGACATTTTTTTCGAAAATCCTCAATAAATCAGTTTTTTTTTGAAAATTTCGAAAAATGCCAAAGAGAAAAAGTGCTCAGTTTCCAATTTTATACCTTTGCTCGAAATTTGGACTCTTTACTGTCACTTCGACTTTTTTCCAATTTTTTTAATTTTTCGAATCTTTCGCTCTATCGATTCGAACAAAACATGATTCAAATTTCATAATTTTGATGAATACGAGACTTCAATGTCATATCTTGCCCAGAAAATACCCGCATTGGCCTGTTACCAGAAAAAGAAATGAATACACCTCCAGAAATTCGTCTTTGTTGTTGCAAAGTTCATCTAGTTTTTTCATTTCATTGTTAAACTGATTCGGTTTTTCCATGTATGGACGTTAATATGTCAGTAATCGAATAAACGAATTCCTCTTCGTTCTTATTACACTCGTATTTCTTTTTTCAATAGATTTTTATCCAGTTTGATTATTTTTCTGACTAATAATTCAGTTACAAACTAACCCGAAATATCATACTTTTCTGTAAACTAAACATTGACCTACAGTTTCAAAACTATTCAAAAGAATTTGGTTTTAGCGATTTGTACTAAACATGATATAAAATTGCGTGATTTTAAACATCACAAGACTAATACAACATGTTAATAAAAAAACTTCCATATGTCGCGAACTTTATGTGTGACAGTGTATATATATATATATATATATATATATATATATATATATATATATATATATATATATATATATATATATATATATATATACATATGGAAATACTTTGTTGACGTTCTGGAATACAAATCTTTTTCAGTTTTCAAAACTTATTTCAAACACTTCTCTTCTATAAATGTGGAAAAAATGTGAGATTTGACATAGCATTTCAAGAGGGATAGCCAGGTGCGGTTTATTCAAATGAATTCATCGAGATGCGAATATCCCCAGACAACATGATGAAAGCACATTCCTTCAATTTATTATTACCTTTTTGTCAATCGTTCCACCTTTCGCAGTATCAACATGGATGACCCGACGAGTACAGAATTCCCACCCCTTCGTTGTGAGCTTGAAGACCTGTCGAACCTCTCTTGCTCAGGGAATTTCAAAAATTTAAAGTGAATGTTAATTCGTATCTCTTGTCCGTCGATTCACGCGGTGTTCTTTGAACATTACAGGGCTTCCCTTTCGTGTGAATCCGTATATAAAAAAAAATGTTCTTTCAATACATCGATCCCCTGAAAGGAATCAATCAAGCCGACGAAAGTTTATTTCGAAAAAAATACACCATGCCGAGATGCGTATCGAGAATTTCCCGGTATTGCTATTTTTAGGCGTCTACGAGTAAATGCCTCGATAAAAAAGACAACAAAGAGGTGAAAGTGGTATGCGAAGTGCGTTTCGATGTCGGAAGAAATTGTATCATGCGTCCATAAAAGTGCGCCGTTTGTGTATCGAAGAATGTTACTGCCTTGTTTCGGTGTACCAGGAAAGTTGTAAACTGCTGTCCTCGTTGTTTTCCTATTAGTATCTTGTCGATGTTCGCCAGATACTTTTTTTACGTGTACTCTTTCTATTTCTTCTATTTTTTGATGATGAGGTGAATGAAGTATAAAATAATTATGTTTTTATTCGATTGTTTTAAAGACCCACCGAGTTAAATCAATTCTTTCATATAATCGAAACCACCTGACTAACAATTTTACCACATTAATTTCGATAATATGTAGAACAATTATCCTATTTCTGATGATATTTCATGAAAAATTCCATATTGTGAATTTGGCCACAATTTTTATTTTCCTTGTATTTTTTCGTTAGATTGTTTGTATCATCTCATCAGATTCTAACACTTTTTGATACCTAATACCTATTTGCAAAATATCCTCTTTCACCACACACACACATGTCACAACAAGTGAACAATAGTTCGTTGTTTTATTACTACGATTTCTCGATATATTTATGAAATTGAAGATGAATGTTTTCACTGACACTGTAATATTGAAAATAGTCCTTTCGGCTTTGAGTAACTGATATTTGAACATACTCCTATCACGATTCGCCAAAAGCAAATGCGGATTTTTTTTCTGTGAAGAAACCTGCACTGGCACCGGTCGGATAAAATGCAATGTCCTCCGTGGTATTAGCCAGGGGAGTAGTTGTTTTCTGATAGGTGCCAACCAAAAACTACCGTGTGGTAGTTTGAGACTGGCCTGAACGAA
>JAVJAQ010002686.1:0-47467 GCA_032362365.1 Zygogramma bicolorata | reverse complement strand
TTGGCAGCATTCTATCCAAAACATTCGGGGAAAAGTTAGCTGTTGCACTCGACATTTCAAAAGCGTTTAATTGAGTTTGGCATTGAGGTCTCTTTGCTTAACTGCCATCTTATGTTTCTTCTTCTCAGCTGTGTGCTTTTTTGAAGATTGTCTCACCTGATAGGTCTCTGTATATGGTTGTTGATGGAGTATTATCGTCTGATATTCTCCCAATAAATGCCGGTGTTCCACAGGGATCATTTCTGGCGCCCACTTTGTTTCTGCTTCATATCAATGGTTTGCTGGAGAAAACATTTTGTTCAGTGCATAGTTTTTGGGATAACAGTAGTTTTCATACAAGTTTTTTTTCCAGAGCACCTATAACTGCTTGAGAAACAAAAATTCAAGGAAACATTCCCGTCAATAGAATTAACGATGACTTGATAAACATCATGGAATGGGGTAATATGAACTTAATGGAATTTAATGCTGGGAAAATCCAGGCATGTCTCTCCTCAAAGAAAGCCGATCTATCTCTACCTAGTTTTCAGATCTCGGGAATAATTATCCCTACAAAGTCAAGTATCTCGATGCTATGAATCAAGATCAGTAATGATCTCTCATGAAAAAACCGTGAGAAATCGATCGCCAAAGGTGTTTCCCAGAAACTTCATATCACTTCATATAGATAATTATGAACAATAGTATTTGACTCTTGTCTCGAAATCTATTTTTTTAGGCTCACCGTATATTGTGTTCGTTTCCCTATATTATTCCGATGCATGTTGAGTTTGAAAGGATCTATAAACTTCCATCATGAATAATTTTTCATCTGAAAACTTTTGATTAATCACTTTCTCATCTATTGCATGGATTGGTGATGACACTGTATGAAATAACAAATGGAAATAAGGGACACTTCATTTGAAGGGTCTCTAAATGTATCTAATCCTGTAACATTATATCTTTATTATTTCGGAGAAAAATCGCTTGATCAAATTGCAGGTATCATCCATCAGATCGGAATATTTACACTTCACGATTTCTCATGGATATGAACCCACGTTACGACGATCGTAAAATGTAGATGAAATATCATGTCCGAACCCTTATCACCCTGGCGAATTTAGACATTTTTGGTATTCAAATCGGGTTACGCATAACTTCATATTCAATTTCATAAGTAGGTAGCATCCATCCCATATAAAATACGATTCACGGCTCCATCCGCGAAAGAAAGTGCTATATATCTCCGAAAGGTTAGGAGGAAAGTAGTTGAGTGCAGTATGGAAATCTCATAAATTCATGCGACCTAGAAAACTGTTAAACTTTTCACGTTCCCTCCGGAATGAAAGGGCACCTTGGAATGTGAATATCCTGTATCTATTTTAGTTTATAGCCGAGGTGCTCACTATATTCCTGAGCCACCGTACTGTGTTTTATCGACGGCCAGAATCCAGTAGGTACGATTAGCAAAGAGTCTGCTTCTGGTTCAGTAAGCCGCAGTTTTACCCCAACATTTCATATTAAATATTTAAAAGTTGTTTTACACGTGATCAACTCGGGACGTAAAAGATAAATTCTGAACATGGACGGATTTTTATTACAATCGTATATTTTGTGAATGAACAACCTGATACGTGTTTGGAGTTTTTTTTGTGGTAATGTAATGCGGGAAAACGTGTTTGAGAAAATATCATTGTTTTGCATTCGTCCGATGTTGTAAATGAGTTGGTTGCCCCATTGTTACATGCAGAAATGTGTATAATAATAAAATATTCACTGATTCAAATATGATTGTTCGAAAAGATCTCTTTCGATTGATTCCTTCAATTCGCACAGTTGCTTGAGGACAAATCAGCAAACGTAGTACCCTTGCTGGGTAATCGCACGTTAAAAGGTAAGGCTTCGTTAATCCATTGGTCGCACAAGTGAAGGTTGACGTAAGTCAGCTGGTTAAAAGAATGAACTATTTCAGAACCAGATTTGGATTAAGTATCTTCAATTGAGATGAGTGGTTATTATAATTATTGTTATTCCATCAGATTTTTTTATGAGTGAATGGTATAATTGATTTTTCCGATGGGGCAATGATCCGTTCACAATGAACGTTCTGATTATACTGTCGACTGAAATCCGTTTACCTATAGCAGAAACAACGTATTCACTTGACAGGAAAAAGGGTTGAGTACAAACTTGATTACCTACACGATAGACCTGGGGCAAGAGAAACACAAAGAACCACGATGCTAAATAATTGTTTTTACTCGTTTTTTCCCTGTACCTACATTGTCTTTCTCATGCAGCTCCAAGACTTGTACTTTTATGAAATAGGCCTCAGAGTGCATGCATACTCTTGCACTGATGAAAGATCAAGTAATAAACAACCGGTTTCTTTTTTGTTTTTCGTTGTTCAGTTCAGATCAAAAACGTTCAAGCTTGTACGAACTGAGGTTCAACAAGGACTCGTTATCAACCACCGATCGTAATCGTGGGTAACTGTACAGCCGAACTCAGCTACGAAATTTTCCCTTCAATGAACAAACACATTCAGACAAGAATCAGTTGCACGAAATGTTTTTTCTTGTTCTGAATCATATTGCATGAATAATATAATGATATACACACTTGAGTGTAACGATACGAAAATCCTTTCATTACATCGTTTTTATTTTTTCATCACCGTTTAGGGAAGCCATAGAAATTCACAAGTATAAGAACAACTTCAACCGCAAAGGAGAGGTGGCTATTATAATTATTATTATTCTTTCAGTTTTTTTTATAAGTGAATGGTATAATTGATTTTTCCGATGGGGAAATGATCCATTCATAATGAACGTTCTGAATATATTTTCTTGACTAAAACCTGTTTGCCTATAGCAGAAACAACGAATGCACCTGACTGGAAAAAGGGTTGAGTACGAACTTGATTACCTACACGATAGACCTAGGGCCTGTTTGAGAATGGTACAAGTCTAGTACCAACAAGAGAAACACAAAGAACCACGATGCTAATAAATTGTTTTTTCTCGTTTCTTACCTGTACCTATATTGTCTTTCTCTTGTAGCTACAAGAATTGTATTTTCATGAAACAGGCCCCAGAGTGCAGGCATACTCTTGCACTGATGAAGGACCAAGTAAAAAGTAACCGGTCCCTTTTTTTTCGTTGTTCAGTTCAGATCAAAAACGTTAAAACTTCTACGAACTGAGGTTCAACAAGGACTCATCATCAACTATCGATCGTAATCGTGGGTAACTGTACAGCCGAACTCAGCTACGGAATTTTCCCTTCAATGAACAAACACATTCAGACAAGAATCAGTTGCACGAAATGTTTTTTCTTATTCTGAATCAAATTGCATAGGTAATATAATGATATACACACTTGTGTGTAGTATGGTATCATTTGTGGAAGTTGATGAAACTAAAATCTTATGTGTAACGATATGAAAATCATTTCATTACATCGTTTTTATTTTTTCATCACCGTTTAGGGAAGCCATAGAAATTCACAAGTATAAGAACAACTTCAACCGCAAAGGAGAGGTGGCTATTATAATTATTATTATTCTTTCAGTTTTTTTTACAAGTGAATGGTATAATTGATTTTTCCGATGGGGAAATGATCCATTCATAATGAACGTTCTGAATATATTTTCTTGACTAAAACCTGTTTGCCTATAGCAGAAACAACGAATGCACCTGACTGGAAAAAGGCTTGAGTACGAACTTGATTACCTACACGATAGACCTAGGGCCTGTTTGAGAATGGTACAAGTCTAGTACCAACAAGAGAAACACAAAGAACCACGATGCTAATAAATTGTTTTTTCTCGTTTCTTACCTGTACCTATATTGTCTTTCTCTTGTAGCTACAAGAATTGTATTTTCATGAAACAGGCCCCAGAGTGCAGGCATAATCTTGCACTGATGAAGGACCAAGTAAAAAGCAACCGATCCCTTTTTTTTCGTTGTTCAGTTCAGATCAAAAACGTTCAAACTTCTACGAACTGAGGTTCAACAAGGACTCATTATCAACCATCGATCGTAATCGTGGGTAACTGTACAGCCGAACTCAGGTACGAAATTTTCCCTTCAAACAAACACTTCCAGAAAAGAATTAGTTGCCCGAAATGTTTTGTCTTGCTCTGAATCATATTGCATAGAAAATATAATGATATACACATTTGAGTGTAGTATGGAATCATTTGTGGAAGTTGATGAAAATTCAATATCTTATGTGTAACGATATGAAAATCACTTTATCACGTCGTTTTTTTCTTCATCACCGTGTCGGGAGGCCATAGAAATTCACAAGCATAAGAACAACTTCAACCGCAAAGAAGAGAGCCTAAACATATAAACATGGATGCCAGCTGTTCAAAATACACGAATCCTCCCAATGAGAGAAAAAACAGTTTCGGAAAATCAATTAACAATCCGATTCTATGTCCGATAAATTATGACACGTCATCTGAACCACATCGAATCAAAGCCTCGCAGCAGAGAAGAATACTTCGACCATTCCCTTTGAAAATTATCTGCCGCAGATGCAGACGAATCGTCAGGCTCAAAAACCTGCGTACCACGGCTCAGAAGCCCGGAAACTTCTAACAGTCAATGTATAGGAATAGTCGGTGAAAGTTTATGACATGAGAATACGTCATTGGCACAACTTAAGTACACATATAAAAAAAATCATCAAAAATAAAAACAATGTTTCATGAGAATTTCATTTCAAACACTTCCAGACAGACACCAGATTTAACAGACACCAGATTTAGAACTATTTGATAGTTCCTTGAACACCATAATTTCATCACTACCTGGTGATCTATATAATATATTGTATTATGTTTGTGACATTTGAAAATCATGTTTGTAACTTGTGTTCTTATCATGAATATCAGGCCTTCCATCAAAATCATCCTCATTCCTGAAAATATACATTAACAATTCGAAAATGTTAATTGCTGGTAGCGTCTTAAGCGAGAACTTTTCAAATAATTATAACTTGTTTTTCTGAGAAACACCAGATATGGTCCTTGTATTTTTTTCCGAGCATCAAAAACACTACTTGCATGTGCGAATCAACCCCAAAAACACAATCCATATCTCAACCTCTATTCCACGTGAGTAAGTAAATATTTTGAAGTTGATGTTCATCCAAATTCCAAGTAAATTTTCAAATAGGTGATTATGTGAGTTGAGAATTCGAACAAGTTCCTCAAAGTGAGTTTTCCACCTCAAAAATTGCCTTTCACTCTTAGAGAAAGTTACAGGCAGGCCTTTTGATAATTATAAACCCTTAGGAAATGAGTTTCAGCTTTATTGAGATAGAGAGAATCAGCACTAAACTACCAAGAATATGATTACAGTGGATTTGTAATACGGATTCAATTTTAGACACAATCATCTTTATAAGTTGTTGAGTGAATGTCATCCATACACATTCATATATTCTCTATATAAAATGTTGGAATATCTGCTTTTGAAAATTTTTTCTCGTTTTACATGAAATTTTTCATTCTTACATATTGCCGTTGTTTTCTTAGATAGGTATTGATGTTTTTTTTTAATATTCTCTATTCCATAAAAATAAGTTTGTTGTGGTCAACACAGTCGAATGCCCTACTAGATCACAGAAAATCCCAACAGAGCACTTACCACTGTCGATTATCTGAATAATATTCTGATATAATGAATGATTTTTTTATATGCAGATTCACACGAAACGGAATCCCTGTAATGTTCAAAGAACAGTGCGTGAATCAAGAGACAGGATATACGAATTAACATTCACTCTGAATTTTTGAAGTTTGTGAGCCCCAGGAAAAACTTTTCTTGGCAAGGAGTTCCAAAGCTCCGCTGTTCTATTAAAAAAGATCCCTGAGCAAGAGAGGTTCGACAGGTCTCCAAGTTCACAACGAGTCATCCATGTAGATATTGCCAAGGGTGGAACGATTGATAACAATACAGAAAGGAACCGACCGTGAAAATATCTATAGAAGAGAGAAAATGAGGTGAGCGAGTCTGTGAGCGAAGAAGACGGATTGCCTTTCTCTGAATAGAATCGAGAAGCATCAATGAATGTTTTGCTACCGAAATCCATACATGAGAACTATATTCCAAGATAGGTCGTATCTGAACCTTGTAAATCATTAGAAGTTGACGAGAAGTGAAGTATTTCTTCGCACGAAATAGAAATTTCTGGGAAGCACCTTCAGCAATCGATCTCACATGGTTTTCCCATGAGAGATTATTACTGACCGTAATTCCTAGCATCGAGATACTTGGTGTTAATGTACTTCTACTAATTCTGAAATTATGTTGATTGCGGGATAAAATATATTTTTCTTCAATTCTCAATCCAACCTCGGCCTGTTTCCGATACCAAGGCCAATCACCGACGCCAGTAAGCACACTTCCCTCAACTCTAAATTTGGCCGAATTCCAACCAGTGGTTAAGAGCCCAACATACATGGATTCGGGACCGCTGGCGTTAGGTTCCCTCCAAAGGACGGCATATCCTCAATATATCTTGTGCTCGTTGATATATTGCCTGCGAGCTATTATATTGTCAAATATGGAGAACCGTCATTAAATAATTCAAAATCCATTCAAGAAAATACATGAATTGAAAGATGTTCCAACCTCAACTTCAATATTTTAGAACAAAAACACCCAGTATTCAGAATTCCATATTTAATAATCCAGGTTCATAGACATCAAAATTGATACGATTACAGGATATGGAAATATAAAACAATCTCGAAATTCGCAAACTTGCACGGATGCGCGCTAGACATTTCACCTTAGTACGGTGACCGGAGCAAATTTGCAACCTCAGCATATGAATCTCTATAAATATTGAGTGAGGTCAAGATTCGTTATCCATTATTCAGAAATCAGTCAGTATTCATTGATCACTCTTCAGAGACGGTCTCCAGAGCATTTTTCCGGAATGCGGCGCATATCCCTATCAACGATCCTGCTAGGAAGTAGTATAATGTAAGTTTTCAGTGTTTCCTTTACTTTCGACTATTTGATGTTCAAGCGAGTACTGAGTTGCGACAATGTGCCATTCTGCTGCAGTTGTATGGGCTTTCAACGCGGGCCGTGCCCGGGAGAGAATGTTCTTGTGGAATATAAAATATTTTCAATAGAATGAAGAGTTCTTCTTCTGTATAAGTACAAACAAGGAAAACTGAAGAGCTCGTATATTTTATATAGGATAGAAAATTTATATATTATCTGAGGTTTTTTTTCACCCACTGGAAATTATCATTGTGAAAAATACTGTGAAAATTACGCTAAATATGAATATTACTCAAATATTTACAGATTATTTTGTTCTACTTCGGGTATTTCTGAGAATGATATCTCCTGATTCTCAACTGTTTATTGTTATATTCTCGAATTTATCATAATTTTTCAACAGGAAATGTGATCTTGGTGATTGGTGACAGTATTTATACATATATTTATTATCTGAAATCATTAGGACAGAACGGTTTAATAACAACAGTTCTTGCGATATTTCTCAGCCTCTGTACTCTAATTTTTTTTTCAACTGGTGTCTACTAGAGTTATATCAAACATCAGATAGTCCAAGTTGTTGAAACACAATTATCTATGCTTCAAGTTGAGTTCGCTCATTGCTACCGGGATTTGAATATGCAAATGAAGAACCCCCACGTAGGAGGATCTATTCACCCAGAAATCGGAAAGAACTTTTCTACCTACCTCAATCCAGTGTGCACCTGAGGGATTTCATAAGAGAAATAAGAAACTTCGGTTGTGTTTAGAATAGATTGATTTATTCGGGTGAGGAGGGTAAAGCATGAATCACTCAAGCGTTGCAGATACCGTCGGGCATTTCCACACAATTCTCCAAGGTGTTGGAGCAAGTGTTCGGTTTCATTGGGGAGAGGTCGAATTTCACGGTGTTTTGTATAATGAACGCGTATTATGAGAACGGACTGTTTTAACTCTTTCCTTTCATAGCCAGCCCGGACGCTCGAAATTGAGGTTTGGTAGGTCACATGTTTATGAGTTGAGAGGAGAAAATTTCTTATTTGTTTTTCTTTATGTACAGACTGACACAAAAGGGAAGCCCTGTAATGTTCAGAAAACACCGCATGAATCAAGGAACAGGAGATACGAATTAACATTCACTTTGAATTTCTGAAGTTTGTAAGCCCTAGGAAAGACCACTTTCGGCAAGGAGTTCCAAAGCTCAGCTGTTCTATTGAAAAAAGATATTCATTTTTAAGATTACCAATCATATGTTACCTTCTTATTTCGAAGAGTTTATCATTTATAGAAATTCCACTCATAATTACAATACTAGACAAATTGACAATTTCCACCTGCCACGATGTAGTCTTTCAAACTCTATGAAAATCTTATTGTATAAAGGCCTCATTGAATATAATAAACTTCCCCAAAATGTGAAGGATAATAAAAACCTGTTTCAGTTCAAAAAAGATTTGACTGATTATATGAAAAGTATCAATAGATAGTAAGTCACTCTGTATATGTATTTTTTCTGTGTACATGTATTATATATTTATTATAATTTGCTACAACCTTGCTATTTAATCGGCATAACATGGAAGAGTATGTATAGATATATTATGTTTGTATATTAGGATAATCCTACTAATAAATCATTCATTATCATTATTAAAGATCCCTGAGCAAGAGAGGTTCGACAGGTCTCCAATTTCACAACAAAGGGGTGAGAATTCTGTACTTGTCGAGTCGTCCTTATAGATATTGCCAAGGGTGGAACGATTGATAACAATTCAGAAGAGCACCGACCGTGAATATACCTATAGTAGAGAAATAAGTCTCCGACCCTTCTACGACTTTCCGAAGAAGAGAGCGAGTCTGTGAGCAAAGAATCAACAAGACTGATTGCCTTTCTCTGAATAGTATCAAGAAGCCCCAATGATTGTTTTGGTGCCGAACTCCACACATGAGAACTATATTCCAAGACAGGTCGTATCTGAGCCTCATAGATCATTAGAAGCTGACGAGAGGGAAGTATTTCACATGGTTTTCCTATGAGTGATTATCACTGTTCGTAATTCCTAGCATCGAGATACTTGACTTTGTAGGAAGAGTTACTCCTGATATCTGAATACTAGATGATGATAGATCGGCTTTCCTCGAGAAGAGACATGCCTGGGTATGCCTACCATTAAATTCCAAGTTCATGTAACCATACTTTATGATTTTTACAAAGTTGCCAATTTTATTGACGTGAATGTTTCTTTGAATTTTTGTTTCTCAAGCTTGTTTGTTGAAGTACAGATTTCTTGACTTGACGAAACATGAATATCATTCTGAGGGGCTGACAATATTGAATATATCAATTCGCTTAAAGGAGTATTGATCAAATCAATCGAATTTATTTTGATGATGGATCTTGACTGGCTATTATATGCATGTGGAATAGCTCCAATGGAATTGCAGTCGGAATTGTCGAAAAAAACTTCAAACCCAGTTTGAAGTTCCTGGTTGAGGAAGATATTGTATAGCGAAACACGTGTCGCGGTTTAGTAAACCCTAATATGTGAAAATCTTACAGGCAACTGTATATTATTTGTTCAATATGGATTTTCATCATGTAACGGCCACTTCCATTAAGTTTTCTCCTTATTTGACTGGTTTTGAGGAGATACGATTCAGATCCATGCCTCTTATGATAATAGGGAAGCGATTTGAAAACGACAAAAGGAGTATATAAATCTGAAAGATTCTGGATGAAACCGTGGTCAGTGTGTGCGTATTATTGATAGACTTCATCGAATTAGTTCAACCAATTCACGATGCGCTAACCCATTTGCAACGAACTCTACCTATGGATTTCACACACGTGTGGAGCATTCGTATAGCTGTAAGCCATATCTCCAATATTAATTATTCTGCAAACCGGCACCTCTGGGCCTAATCTGCACACATCTATACCCTGTTTATGACTGGCCAGCCGCATTTCTGTCATAGGTATACATGTCGGTGTTGATCAAACGTAATAGTAGCGATAAAACTCGTATTAACCTAGTGGTTTACGTCAAGACCAGGGAATATTGCGATGGTGCTTGAATCCCCAGATTATTCAATGGATTCCAAAAACGTGGAATTACCTACCAGTTATAAACTCACGAATTGTTTTGGAGAATCAAAAGTGAAATGATTCTGAAATTTTGATTCTGATTATGTGCCTTGCAGTATTATGATTTTGACACATTTATATTGTACTTGCCCTTTTTCTCAAATCCTTTCTCACATGTTTCTCCTCAATTTTCATTCTAGTTTAAATTTAGTATGATAATAATATAACGGAAATGTATTCGAGGGATAGGAACAAAGGAAGAGCACATCAAATACATGAGAGTCACTGTACAAATTGTTTGTCTTCTTCAATATAAGTACTAATATTCATTATGAATACTACTTTTTTACTTGCACACTGGTAGTGCATACCATGACGAAAGAAAAAACACCTACTATAGTGTAGCCACTGAAAAGATAGAATGATCACGTTATTGAATCAACGTAACACACGTAAATACAAAGCACACATGAGTACAGTACAGTGTAAACAGTTCTGCATTTATTTCAGGTCAGAAGGTGTGGCATCGTACGCCGCGCAGGCTATATATAGATGCAGACATTCACTGTTCGCGCGTTCTGGGATTCTATCTTTTGAACGGCCCGACCATAGGACTAAATTTGAATACAGTGAACATATGATATAGTTTTTTATTTTATTTTACCATACTTCACAGAGATCAATGGGAATAAACGACATTAGTTCTTTGCCAAGATGGTTTTGATGAGCTGTACTCATGCAAAATGCTGACAAATCAAATTTTTGAATAATGACCATTTTAGCAAATGTTTCGGTCAAAAAATAGCTGTTTCTGTCTGTTGAAATCAAAGTACACCATGAGAAAATTTAGATCAGCTTTCGTTCTAGAAATACAATAACAGTATATATTTTCCCCAGTCTAAGTTTTCACTATTAGATCAACTGTTTTGAATGTTGACAAACTTGTCAACCTGTCAATGCAGTTCGAATGGAAGGGACTTTGGCATACATGACAGTACTACTGGATTCGATAAAACATGCTGAGTATTATTTGGAACTATGTTGCGAAGGAAAAGCCCTTTGTACTTTCAGGAAGTAGATATACCCCATTCCCACGGGTGTGTACAATTCAAATTAGGCGTGAAGACTGTCCTTGTTGAAATACATTGTTTATAATGAGATAACGCGGATGCTTCCAGCACCACTGGAATTGAGCAATGCTAGCCTACGATCCGTTCAATATGATACTGATTTTTTTATAATAATACAGATTTCCAACCAATAGAAACCCATTCTCAATCGATCATGCTGTGTATTTGGCGTTTTTCAAAATCAGTGGGTAGGTAGAAAATTTTCTCAGGATATAGCTGAACTTTGATAATTTCATTATCACAATGTCTGATATCAGCAATATAAAAGATTAATCATCGACTCCTCCACACAATTCGAAGAAAGCAGAAACTGCAGTACAGGATATTTCCTAATCTCAATACACGAACCTGTTTTTGGTGCTACTTGAGATTCAGAGCTGAAACTTCTCATTTAGTGAATAATTTTTTCAATGCTTTTGATGAATATTTTCTCATAGTGGTATGAAAGGGTCGCTCGTTGCCCCTAAAATGAAACAAAATAGACATTTAATAATAGTAATGAGAATGCTCACATTCACAGCGTTGGACTGTTTTATCCCCGTGGTCATAGCTTGATGTTTAATTATTTCGAGTAACTCAGAAGATCTTGAGCCGAAATATAAACATCTTTATTATATTCTTGGCACATAAATAACTATTTCTTCCGAACAGTTAATCTGAAACTCAACTTCAAATCAAATTGTCTGAATATTCATGGATTTTCAAAAAAAAAAACGATAAACCAACGAAGTTGACAAACTGAAGTTATCAGGATTTTCAAGATTTCTCCATACATAAACAATGAAATCAAAACCTTCGGTGCAAAAACAGTCCCAACTCCCCATACAACGAATAGTCAGGTTGAAAACATCATTGCCAGGAAGGGGTGTTTCCCGAAGATTCTCATAATATTCAAAAATGATTGACATATCTGTCCATATTTCTCTCGGTTTGTCTGTACTCATATTGCAGTTTATATTTCGTGTTTGATAAACGAAATTTCGTGAAAGATTTCGGTTAGTAGGTGGAGTACTTGTAGCCTGTGGGGTGACAAAGTTGGTTAAATGAAGAATCCAATAGATCTATCAAACTATCGAATTGCTTCAAATTTGGAGGATGAATGAAAGAAACTCTCCTTGTTATGATGTATGGAGCAAATGCGATTATTAACCGAAAAACTGTCCTTACTTATATATATATATATATATATATATATATATATATATATATATATAATTGACGTCTAGCGATACGGTTTCGAATGTGTTGTTATGGTGACTTGATACAATGCAATTACCGCTGTAAGTTTTCGATAATTGCATTGCTCTTATGGGATATTTTATATAGATAGATAGATAGATAGATAGACATCATTTTTCCAACATGTACATCGGATTGATAAGTCAAAAAGTGTAGAAATAGCCCAATTGGTGAGCGAAAATATTCGAATTCATATAAAGCACAGAAAAAGAAAAAACATATTAAAATACATTTTGTAGACATATTAAAATCATCAGCAACATCACAAATTTAAATTGGATTGACTATGCCAATGCAAGAGTCAAAAGGCATTGCAAAGTGTATATACAAGTATGGGTATAAATACAAAATAATCGTTAGTCACAGTTATGACAGTCATTATAATCCATCTAGGAGTGTTGACAGTGGGATATAAATTCATTTATATGATAGAATGCGTTCGAAGTAAGAAAAGTTCTCAATTGGGACTTGAATTTTGAGAGATTAATTTTTTTTTTTTAATGATCTGGTAACATATTGAACAGGTAGGGCCCAGCATACCTTGGTGATTTTTTATGACTTTCATATTTAATTGCTCCTAAGCGAAACTCATTTTTCGTTCGTGTTGAATACTGCTGAATGTCTGCATTTAGCGTAAAGCTATTTTTATGAGTAAAAATATGGCTCAGAAGTTTATACAAATATATACCTATGAATGTAAGGATTTTTTTTTGTTTGAAAGTATCTCTGCAAGAATCACGATAGCCGAGGAAAAATATAAGGCGTATAATTCTTTTTTGCGCCATAAAAACTCTGTTATTTTCATTCGCGGGACCATAAATTATGATGTAACTCAAAGTTGAATATACTAGAGCGTAATAAACAGTCATCATTCCTTCACCATTAAGGCAGCTCTTCAAATTTTTCAGTGCAAAGTACTGTTTGTTTAACTGTGAGCAAATCGTGTTCACGCATTCTCTCCAGTCAAGATTTTCATCTACAATGGTACCAAGGAATTTGCAGCTGTTACTGAATGCAACTGTATTACTATTGATTTTTAGGTTATCGATATTCAATTTTACAATAGAGGGTTTATGAAATTGGATGGCCACTGTCTTATTGTAATTGATAATTAAGTGGTTTTTCCGACACCAGGTATCAAATTGAAGGAGTACATTAGCTATCTTCGTTCGCGTTTGATCGGCATCCGCACTAGAAACTATGATGGAAGTGTCATCAGCAAACATATAAACTTTACCATCATTAATGTAGTCAGGAAGGTCATTTATAAATAGGAGGAACAGTAAGGGGCCTAGGACACTACCCTGAGGAACCCCTGAGTCAACCAAAAATTCTTCAGATGTTTGGTTTTTAACCTTTATATATATATATATATATATATATATATATATATATATATATATATATATATATATATATGTATATATATATATATATATATATATATATATACATATATAAAGGTAAAAAACCAAACATCTGAAGAATTTTTGGTTGACTCAGGGGTTCCTCAGGGTAATGTCCAAAAATTCTTCAGATGTTTGGTTTTTTACCTTTATATATGTATATATATATATATATATATATATATATATAGTATATATATATATATATATGTATATATATATATATATATATATATATATATATACATATATAAAGGTAAAAAACCAAACATCTGAAGAATTTTTGGTTGACTCAGGGGTTCCTCAGGGTAGTGTCCTAGGCCCCTTACTGTTCCTCCTATTTATAAATGACCTTCCTGACTACATTAATGATGGTAAAGTTTATATGTTTGCTGATGACACTTCCATCATAGTTTCTAGTGCGGATGCCGATCAAACGCGAACGAAGATAGCTAATGTACTCCTTCAATTTGATACCTGGTGTCGGAAAAACCACTTAATTATCAATTACAATAAGACAGTGGCCATCCAATTTCATAAACCCTCTATTGTAAAATTGAATATCGATAACCTAAAAATCAATAGTAATACAGTTGCATTCAGTAACAGCTGCAAATTCCTTGGTACCATTGTAGATGAAAATCTTGACTGGAGAGAATGCGTGAACACGATTTGCTCACAGTTAAACAAACAGTACTTTGCACTGAAAAATTTGAAGAGCTGCCTTAATGGTGAAGGAATGATGACTGTTTATTACGCTCTAGTATATTCAACTTTGAGTTACATCATAATTTATGGTCCCGCGAATGAAAATAACAGAGTTTTTATGGCGCAAAAAAGAATTATACGCCTTATATTTTTCCTCGGCTATCGTGATTCTTGCAGAGATACTTTCAAACAAAAAAAAATCCTTACATTCATAGGTATATATTTGTATAAACTTCTGAGCCATATTTTTACTCATAAAAATAGCTTTACGCTAAATGCAGACATTCAGCAGTATTCAACACGAACGAAAAATGAGTTTCGCTTAGGAGCAATTAAATATGAAAGTCATAAAAAATCACCAAGGTATGCTGGGCCCTACCTGTTCAATATGTTACCAGATCATTTAAAAAAACAAACTAATCTCTCAAAATTCAAGTCCCAATTGAGAACTTTTCTTACTTCGAACGCATTCTATCATATAAATGAATTTATATCCCACTGTCAACACTCCTAGATGGATTATAATGACTGTCATAACTGTGACTAACGATTATTTTGTATTTATACCCATACTTGTATATACACTTTGCAATGCCTTTTGACTCTTGCATTGGCATAGTCAATCCAATTTAAATTTGTGATGTTGCTGATGATTTTAATATGTCTACAAAATGTATTTTAATATGTTTTTTCCTTTTCTGTGCTTTATATGAATTCGAATATTTTCGCTCACCAATTGGGCTATTTCTACACTTTTTGACTTATCAATCCGATGTACATGTTGGAAAAATGATGTCTATCTATCTATCTATCTATCTATATAAAATGTCCCATAAGAGCAATGCAATTATCGAAAACTTACAGCGGTAATTGCATTGTATCAAGTCACCATAACAACACATTCGAAACCGTATCGCTAGACGTCAATAAACAAAACAAATAAATGTCAGATAGACTTCAAAAATAGAAAAATATTTCGCGTTTAGGTGAGTACTCCATACAATCTATAGAGGAAAGTACCTATAAATGAACAAAAAATAACATTTCCTTGAGAATTTCTTTATTCGTGAAATATTTCAATGAATTACATTCGTGCATAAAAATAATTTTGCAGTCAAGCGTGATATCTTATACAAATTGCATTCGGTTATTTTCATATTTTGTAATAGAGCCCTCGTCCTACGATGAGTACGAGTCCTACGGACTCGGGCACTTTCGCCAAAATATGAAAATAAACTCTTGCAATTTTTAGATATCACGCTTTCTTGCCAAATTTTCGGTAATTTTTTGGCGCTCGTGCAATTATAACCGGAAATTTCTTTGTATCAAACAGTTCTGAATTTTTATAGAATATCCCGTAGAGTGATTGAAATGGGTACAGCTATTTCGTCAACTATGTTGGTCTGGAATATTCATCATTCCACAATTTTCATTAACATTCGGGATCATATGCCCATTTCCTAATTGTCGGTGAGTGATATGATTATCCAACATTCCAAGCTCAGTTTATATTGGATAATCGATATGGAATCTACCAGCCGAGGCTTCATCGTGGTGAACGGGCTTGAATAACAGCCCACAACGATGATAGGTATTTCATATTTCGTTTACCTACCCTTCATGATACCAGAGCCGTAACAGACAATTTTCGTTTTCATTATTCCATAATGCTTCAAATAAATTACATTAAAACCCTTTCCAGCCCAGTGATGCCGTATGGCATCATCAAATTTCTACTTATATAAAAGCTCGTGGGTCATTGGTGGTTGCGGAATTTTTCAATAATACTTATTCAAGTGCTTTATAGACGTCGCATACATGTCTAATCGCAGATGTTAGTGGAGATTCCACAGATATCGCAGCTTATAAAACCCTGAAAAAACATTATATAACTCAAGTAAAGTATGAGAAAAGATTGGCCTATGACAAAATGATTCACACATCGAATAACAAGTCAAAAGAATGTTGGCAGATAATTAATCACGAACGTAATAATAATATGTCGAATCCAATAGATATGAGTATATCTGCTGAAGATTTCAACGAATATTTCATCGGTATTGCAGAAAATATAATAAAATCGCTCCCCAATTTACCTATTGACTCCTTTCAAAATTTCAGAAACTTTCCGGCTCCTAGAAATTCTTTCTTCTTGTCTCCTGTGACTACATTTGAGGTAGAAAAAGTTATAAAAACTTTAAAAAAATCTGGGTGTTTTGACGTTTTCGATATATCGGATGATATAATATTAGAACAACTAACCAAAATGGCTAATTTGATTTTCACGACTGGTGTGTTTCCGAACATTTTCAAGTACTCGAAAGTAATTCCTCTATTTAAAAAAGGTGATTCCTCATCGACTGACAATTATCGACCTATATCGATTATTTGTATGTTTTCAAAAATTGTAGAAATATTACTGAAAAATAGATTATCTTCCTACTTTGAAATAAATCAGTACTTTAATGCATTTCAGTTTGGTTTCCGTTCGAATCGCTCTACAACCCAGGCTGTTTTGAGTTTGGTGAGCTGTCTGGTCGAGGGTCTTGAACGAGGAGAGCACATTGCTGTTGCATTATGCGATTTGTCCAAGGCATTCGACTGTATTTCTCACGACATTCTTTTGGAAAAATTGAACTATTACGGAATTAGAGGGATTACCCTCTTTTTAATTGAATGATATCTCAACGTTCGTTATCAAGCTGTTATGTTCAATAATAAACAAACTGATTTTGAAATAATAAAATATGGCGTCCCTCAGGGTTCAGTGTTGGGGCCATTACTTTTTATAATTTATGTCAATGATCTTTGTAATATTATATCACCTCAAAAATATTTTTTGTTTGCTGACGATACCACTCTTGTTTGTTCCCATAAATATTTAAACGAGCTGAAAGTTTTATCTGATGAACTGGAAGATAGAGCTGCAGGTTGGTTTGTTAGAAATGATCTCAAATTGAACAGTGAAAAAACTCAAAAACTATTCGTTTCATCAAATTTTTCTTGGCTGAGGGAAGATAATGTAAAATTGCTGGGACTGTCACTAGACAATAGACTGAACTGGAAGAGTCATACTTCACAGTTGAAACGAAGATTATCTAGCATATTATTCATACTCCGACAGTTACAAAAATTGACTAGCACTGATACTCTGAGAGTAACATATTCCTCCTTGTTTCATTCACTTATAAGTTATTGGATATATTTCGTCAACAAAAAAGGCTATCAGAATTGTTGCAAGTACTGGCTTCAGAGAACACTGTCGCCTCTTGTTTATTCATTTGGGAATTTTGTCTCTTCCTTCGCTATATATTTTCAGTGTTATAACAGAAATTCATAAAAACTCTGCAACTTTCGAATGGCAATCAAATGTACATGATTATAACACCCGGCAAGCAGATAAAATTAGAACAAGTCGTTATCGATTAACGATGTCTCAAAAGAATTCACTGAATCTGGCACTGTATAATGATCTACCAAATAATTTCAAGTGCATGAATATGTACGAAACCAAAAGAACAATGAAATCGTATCTCGTGAATAATTGTTTTTATTCGGTTGATGAGTACATCGAAAGCATAAAACTTCTATAATGAATGTTTGTTTGGACTTGCTCTCCGATTGGTCCGAATTCTCAATGTTTTGAATATTTGTATATATGTTTGTCTTTTTGATGTTGTATACTTGTCATTATTTGTTTTTTACGATTATTTTTAAATCCTATGTCTGCAGCTTGTTGACTTGCTACAAATAATTTTTATTATGATGTAGTCAATAAACATATTCTATTCTATTCTATTCTGTTCTGTTCTGTTCTGTTCTGTTCTGTTCTCTTCTCTTCTCTTCTCTTCTCTTCTCTTCTCTTCTCTTCTCTTCTCTTCTCTTCTCTTCTATTCTATTCTATTCTATTCTATTCTATTCTATTCTATTCTATTCTATTCTATTCTATTCTATTCTATTCTATTCTATTCTATTCTATTCTATTCTATTCTATTCTATTCTATTCTATTCTATTCTATTCTATTCTATTCTATTCTATACCCTTTCGATATTTTATTATGCAAGTAACATCAAAATCATTCGTTGATAGTGCCATATTTTCATTCTCGAATAATGCGTTTCAAGATATTTCTCGCAAATATTTGGGTTTTGTGTATATTCTACTGGAAGAGGGCTAATGGAAAGTAAGTATGAAGGGCACTATTTCACGATTCAGATGTTGAATGGTGAAATTTTTTCAAAACTTCATTGAAAATTGGTTTGAAAATACAATGATGCTAATTGGCGTCATGACGAAAACTTTATTTTACCATTCGTTCATCGGGCAACAAAATTGGTACCAACCCATATTTTTTGTGCCACTGATTACGAATCCAGTGTCAAAAGGCGTGGCTCTCCCTTCGTTCCGAAGTTATAACCGTCTGAGAATCTGAAAAAGGGCATATTCCGCCTCCTTTTTTTGTGAAAAAAAGATCATAAGGACAGATTTGTATTCCTTAGGTGCCCGGTAAATACCATTCCACCAACTTTTATAACTTTTTCCGTTTGTCAATATAGAACTCGAAAAATAATTTCCGATATGATTTTGAGGTTATATCGTGATACATCCTAATATTACCTCAAAATCGTACACATCGACCAAAAAAAATGAAAAATATAAACCACTGATTGTATTCATCCGACTTTCTTACAGATGAATCAAAAACTGAACTTGTTTTTCAATTTCATTCATGTAACAACTCCAACTCATGTACAAATGCATTATGCCCAATGATGCCATATCATCAGGATTTCACCTCAAAAAAAAAATTATTTTCAATTCTTTCTGCATAATCTTGATTTAGAAGCATAAATTGATGGAAAAAATGAAGAAAATATTTTTTTCTTCCAAAAATAATAAATTCGGCTGGAAAGGATTGTTGTATTTCACACTGCTCTGCAATCTACTTTACCAACTAATGTCTATTCCGTAGAATGCTGAGAAATAAAGTTTCCTCCCACCCATACGAGACCGAAATCAATACAGAACACAATGGTACGTATAGTCCACTGACTTCAACAATTTATAATCGCGAAAAGGTTTCTCAAACGTATTCTGCACACCAAGTTCAACTTTTTTGTATTCACTGAAGAGAACTGTCGTACAAGTATTTAATCTTTCTTCTAACTTAGTCCGGTCAATCTGGACATTCCGTGATACAGAAAGGTACAACAAGCTGAAAATCAGTAAAATTGTTCAAAATATAATTATGAAAAAAAAAAAGTAGAAATCCTCAGCATTTCATTGCATTGAAAAAAAATTATTCAAGGTCATAGGTCAAAGAAATGAGTTTTTCGCGATTATCAGGAAAATGGAGTTTTATCGGAAAAATATTTCAGACAAAAACTGTAGATCATAAAATTATCTACAAAAAACGTATCGATGGTTTTTTCTTACAAGTCACCATTTTTGAGATATTACGATCCAAAAAGTTGTAATCGTCATAATATGCACACGTCTCCACGCAACCTATGAGGTAGTGTACTTAGCGCGTTTTTTTTACGTAGATTTGCCAGTAGGGCCTATTCCATGAGCAAATTGATCCTGCTTAATTTGTGAAAACTGAAAAATTACTGAAATTAACAAAATTGGAAAAAATACAAGCGATGTTAATAAAATAAAAGTAATAAAGCCTATTAATTTGATTCAAAATCTTCTTTCTCTTCTGGTTCTTCTTCTTCTTGAACTTGTTCTTCTTCTTCTTTCACTTGAAATTATTCTTCTTCTTTTTCCTCTTCATCATCTTCATTTTGAGAACAAGTAAATAAAGCAATAATCGCATGTCATCTCGTCGGAATCAAACGAGTTTGCCACTGTTGATGATCCAGCATTAGAACACGACCGGCCTTGTCGATTTGTACACGCCAGAGAACAAGATAGACCAACTTTTTTGCAACCACATTTGGCGCTGCATCCCTTTTCACAGTTGCAAAAGATTGTGTTCAGCAGCCACACTTGAACTTGATAAGTAGCTGTAGTTGGAGGAAGACAAGCTAATTGAACTCGTTTTCATTTTAAGTATTTTTAACGAACCATGCATATCGGTTCTTATGATTTATAATGATTTCTTGTTGAGTTGAATTACTGTTTTTAAAAACTTGAGCACATTGAATTAAATCTTGTTATGGCGTACTCATTCATATAATGACGATTACAACTTTTACAATTTTTTGGATCGTATCATCTCAAAAATGGTGGCTTTTAGGAACAAAATCATTGATACATTTTCTGTGGAAAATTTCATGATCTACAATTATTGTCTGAGATATTTTTCCGTTAAAACTTACCGTTTTCCTAAATGATTTTTCCATGCAATGGAATGCTGAGAAATTTCAAAATTTTATTTATGACTATATTTTTAACAATTTTACTGATTTTCAGCTTGTTGTAACTTTCTGTTTCGCTTTTCTTATTATTTGGTCTAATTTGACCGGATAAAATTCTCTTTAGTCAGTTTTATGAGTTCTTTTCCAATATTTATATTATTGTGTTTATCATGTGAAGAACATGTTGTTAGCATTTAATAACTTCATCAACAAAATACCAAACGATTGAATTTTCACGAAATGATGATTCACAATTGTTCCTAGTTCAATTATTGCGCTCTTCGCAATTTACTGAACCACTGAGAATTTGGGTCAATATAATAATATGTCATCTACTTTTTTATATTTCACGATGTCTTGTTCCTTTCGAAACTCATTTGGCATATGAAAATCAAAAAAAATCAAGAACCTGTTACAGATTGAAACAGTCTTCATCACTGATATAAGTACTAAATATGAAGTCGAATCTCAACACCCAAAACTAATTAACTTTTATTGAAAGTATAGTATGGCAACCACATGCCAACCTTTCTACTCCTCAAACAAGTAACTTAGGACGCAGTTGTTTCAAGTTTCCAGGGGGTGAGTAACTTTTGTTTGATATTCGAGTTGCAATTGGAGCTTCATGAACTCCAATGTGACATTATATGTATCAAGAATAGGTATCCACTTCAGAATGGATTCGATTCTTCAAGGTTACTCAATAAGAAATTACTGCTGGTCTCAGGGAGAGAGTAAAAAAGTTCTATCATAAATACACATTCAATTCAAGAGAATAGCATTTCACTTGATATATCATAAAGAGCTAGTCACTTGAAGTTTCTCAGTATTATATTCAATATCGTAACTTTCCTTTCTCAAGATTATGCATTACTCTGGATCGCTGCTAATCGCCTTGCAATATTAATGAGAGGAGAGAAAAAGGGTTGAAATGTAACGTCTAAAAGCACTTCTCCCAGCTTTTTAATTATTTGCTTCGTAAAAATTTACAATATTCATACAATCTTATATTTTACGAGAAAACTTAGCTCGAACTTGGGAAAATGCTAATTAAACTTTACAGGCATTTTGTGTTTCTTGTTCGTTTACGTGCTTCAGAGTAAACTGTTCGGCGCTTCAGGAGTGCTGATCGTGATGGGATTATAACTTGTACACCATTTTGCTACCGCAATGAACACCAAAATGTTCTGGGTTACGTCGGCTGATTCTTATCATTTGAGACGATACGAGGCAACGATGGCTTGTTTTATTTTCCTCCGAAAACAACTACTCTGACATCAAATTCAGTCGTTAGACCATTGAAAAGTTATATTAGGTGTTGTTTCAGAGGACGCAATTCGATTTTTTCGATGTGTGGGGGAGGTTGGGATTAGCTCAAATCCAAGTTTCCGGGGTTGTAAGCCTTGTCCTGCGGCCGCCATCTTGAAAAAAGTATGCATTTTACAATGAAATGACATCAGAACGTTTCTATGGAGAGGGGTTCTTGAAGAATAATTCTCACGATAAATTTTCTTAATCCGTTTATCTAACAGCGCTCCGAAGTTGGCCGTTTTTCCAAATACTCCTTAGGATACATATAAAAATGAATAATTAGGCTGAGTTTTCCATTAGCTTTTCATTTTCCATACGATTTGAAAAATTTTCAACATAGATATATCACTCTTAATTAATTATCGATTCCTTACCTTTCCATAGAACATTCCCTTTATGGAGTATTATGAGTATTACTCAGTAATCGGAGTTAAACTCGAAATGTTTTAGCCTCTAAAGAAGCTAGCCAGTCGCGTCAGCGAAACGTCAGGAAGAAATTTCAAAAAACAACGGCCTTCAAACCCGACCAAACGTGGTGATACTGAAAACCTCGGCCGCGAAAGCCTTAACCATTTGACTATAAGCAGAGGAAGATTTATGAATTATCACTTCTACCATAAACGGTCCGCCAACGTAAATTTGGTCAAGCAGATGATAAATCGAATACTCTGTATTTATGATCCTTCTTGTCATATAGTCAGAATTCAAAAACTCCTCACAATTCATTCACTGACAACTCATATTCTACTACTTCATTGAACTAGATCCTGTTTACTACGTCCACCATGGACTTAAACAATAATAATTACCAAAATAATATCACTACTGGAAATAATAATGTTAATATGAACTCAATTCCGAGTTTTTCCACTTTTCTTCCATATTCGCCAAGCTTGTTAGGTTTAGGATTTTCAATCTTAAAAATTGCAAATACAACAGTTTTAACTATAAATTCTAGTTTTGCTAAAGTTAAGGACACCCTCAACCGCACAATCAATGTTGGTGTTTTGCATTCTATGCTCAAATTATGAAAAAAACATTAGATACGTCAAATGTCCAGAACCTTCAAAGATCGTATCACATCACATAAAAGTGATATCAGGCTTCTCCCAGATAAATGAGCGTTAGGTGTACACGTAAATACAGGTCGCAACAAGATAATAATAATATAAAAAGTTTGACTCAGGAGTGCAATCTGTAGCTTTATTCTCTCAGTAGGATAAATGTTTTATTAAAAATCAGACCTGGATCATTTGAGTGAAATTTACTCGTCCTTGTTACTTATTGATGAATATTCTCAAATTTCAAAATTCCTTCACAAGAAACGCATTGACATTTTCAACGTTTTGTCATAAAAAGTCATTTGTCCGAATTATGACCTTTCTTTCTTAACCACACTCTGATGTCCGCGCGTGGAGAATTTTTTTTATATGCAGATTCACACGATAGGGAGGCCCTGTAATGTTCAGAAAACAGAGCGTGAATCAAGGGATAGGAGATACGAACTAACATTCACTTTGAATTTTTGAAATTTTCTCGGAAAAAAATTCTATAGGCAAGGAGTTCTAAAGCTCAGCTATTCTATCGAAAAAATATCCCTTAACAAGAGAGGTTCCACAGGTCTCCAAATTCACATTACAAAGTAATCACAATCAATTTCATTTGTTTTGATATCAGTTAGTTCAGCTTTCAAAAATATGTTCTTTGCGCTGATATTTAATATCACTAACACAGTGAGTAGTGCTGTTGTTTTAGCATCCACTCTATGTATTCAACAAATTACTCACTATTTGTAGCTTATTACCAGCAATCGAAACATCGTAAGTACACCCAACTTGAAACTTGGTTTCAACCTTCATTCATACTATTTCACTTATTTCTTTATTAACATTTTTTTACTTATATTTCATACCCGATATTTCAATTTTATTGCCACAATTTTATTTTGTTTATTTCTTCATTTACATTGTTTTTACGAATATTTCATATTCGATATCTAATTTTTTTTGTCACTACATTATTTTCTTTGATCAATCAAACTGTTAATTTCTGACCAAAAAATCCATTTCAACCTTTTGTTTGGATTTGATTGCCTCATTCAATTTGTATTTTTACCCTTCCGTTTTTAGCAACAGGTTTCAATAGGGTTAAAAATATAGACAATGAATTGGAATAATGTATAATAACGTGGTGGGACGATTGCTGATTGATTGACGATTGATTCTCTCCATAGATCTGTCCAACAACTTTCTTCCTGTCAGTGATATTTTTCCGATTGAACCGCTACATTTTGGAAAGTCTTGCAGAAGGGCATTTTTCATATCAAGGCATGATTCATGCGAGTTATTCCGTATATAACAAGAGTTTGTGAAAAGCGGAGTGGCATAACAATAGGTAATTCATTAAAAAAATAATAGTCGAAAAGACTAGCAATCCCACTTCCACGACTGCAAAGCGGAAAATAACCTTCCTTTTATTCTGGAAATGAGGCGTATTTCAGTGTGTTTTTGCACCAGCTAGGGCCAAATCCCTGCATACGTCAGATATCTAGAGGACATACGTTCCAGCTAAGCCGCTTGGCTACAATTCAAGAGGATATTCGTTTATTAACGGAGACCCTTTGCATACGCGTGTCGAATTCACTGTTTTTCAATCCTTCTCTCTGTGTTAGAAACACATGGTTGCATATGGTAATTGATTGAAGTGCCCTTTCTACTTCAAATCAGGCGTTAACGTGCCATTATGCACTGGGAATATATCGAAATTTCAGAGACGAGTGATTGGGTTATGAACGTGGGGATATCAGGGGCGGCACATTATGTTTATTCTATGGAGTGAAATATAGCAAGGGCTTATCTATGGGAGGAATATACGGAGGTTGAACGGCAAACATTTGGCAAACGTTACCTTTGAAAACTATCCACGCTGAGTAAGTTCCGAACAGTGAAACTAAATATGTAAATAATAATGCCAAGTATGGTCACGAAATTATATTGGTGAGAATGAAGTGATTTGAAATCGAAACCTGTATGGTGAATTGGAATATCAAAAATGGAAGTATCTCTATTCCATCTGAAATTATCACAACTTTTCCTATAGTTCTCAGAGGTGTTTATAGGACCAACCCTAACGAACTGAGGAACCAATTCATAATAGGGTGAATGATCAACCAGGGTATGCTCAATTCGCTATGTCCGTGTTAAAAATAATGTGTAAAAAAATGGTGAAATACAAAAAGATGAATTCAATGCAATCATTTTTAATCTGAAATCCAAATTTTAGGTTTTCTCTCCCTTAGAAATGAAGGGAATTAGGTTGTGATTTTTCGTAGTACCTATCTGTTTTTTAGGCAAATTGAAATATTTGCCTCGAAAGGTAACTGACAAAAAAGTCACTCGAAAAAATGGATCCCAGATCACTTTTACCTCCTCAACAAACCTTCAAACCATATTTTCATCCATTTTTGAATTCAAATTTAAACTGACCGATAATTCAACACGATTGTGAAAAAGGTTTGGATTACGTGATGCCATTTTGAAACAAATTCCCAGTCGAAGTGCTTACAATACTGGTTTTGGATGGATGAACATTGTTATTATTGTCTTCACGATTTTGAACTGATACAAGCGATTGATCATGATTAAAATATCGAATCATAATATCACCCACTATTTAATATCCATCCATCTCATCACTTCATCTTTGAGAATTGTCATCTTGAATTTCAAGAAACCAATTCAAATCAGAGCAGCTGTAAAGAAAATGGTGGAGTGTTGCAAATATTGGCAGCTCAGTTGCAAGTGACGGAGGAGATGACGCTGTCTTCAGCTTTCCTCTTTTGCTTAGCGGTGTGTCTTCATCTTCTCAGACATTTTTTATTCGATCAGAATCCGTTCTTCTCATCTGATGTCACCATATAAAAAAGGATTTTTGACATCCATTTGAAAAATAGGAAGGTTGAACTGATTGGATATGTAAAGGAGAACTCTGAGACTTCACAATTTGGCGAAAGGAGCATGAATTTTAGACAGATGAAATTCTGTTGAAAAGCTCATGCTATAAGTCTTGCTTTTTACTCTGCGACTTCTCCTTCTTCATTAGATTTTCACTTTGATAACCCATTTTGCTTGAATTATATGTTTTGTCTCTGGTTAGTTGACTACTATTCAAGTATTTTTTCCATTTAGGGCTTCAAATTTATTCCTCATAGCTTCTTTTATTGGTTAAATTTTTTTCTGGCTCATATGTAGTTTGTGATCATGTTTCATATGAAATTTCCTCTGTTGTCTATGAACATGACACTCGTTTCAGAAGAAGAAAAGAAAATTCCTCAAATATTGATGAATTGGTCATAATTTTATCACAACTTCCTCAAGCACATTATCAAGCGAAGTTTTAACCAAAACTTCGCTTGAAAATCATTTCCATCCGCCTGAAATTTTGATCTCGAGTGATGACTCATTCAAAGAAAAACGAAATGAGGAAATAAAAAAGAAGTGAATAGTATTGAAACCGATCTCAAAAAAGAACTTGAGAAAATGCGGAAACAAAATAGAATACTAGAAGAAGCGGTCCTGGAACTGAATGAATTAGACGAAAGATCAAAAAAATATAACCCAGTGCTATTGGAGTGGAGGGTGATCACTATTGCAAACACAAAATATCACTATGAACGTATTCAATGAGATTCTCGAAATACCATGAAAAATCTTTGAATTTAGAGACTCGAGAATTGGTAATAATAAAAATACTACGAGACCAGTAATAGTAAAGTTAGTAAGCATCATTAATAAAAACCAAATGGTGGAAAAGGCCAGAGAGAACTCAGCTATATTGAAGAAAAAAGAAATCTATATATCTTAGAATGTTACTTGTGAAGATTATTATAATAAAAAAGTATTGGTCCCCCTGAACCTTGAACGGGGAAAAGATTCCGTCTTCTATTCCGAAAGACCAAATGAAAAATTTTCACTACCTTATGATTTTTTATAGTATCTGTTGAATAATGATTCAGAATATCACATATGATATTTTCACACCAGTTTTCGACCACTGAAATCTGACATGCAGTTATTTTGGATTCTTGGCTCAATAACTATTTGAAAACAATTTAAAACTTGCAGGCACTGAATTGGCTCTTGAGTTGCCTTGTTGTTATTTTTACCAAAAACTCTTCGACCAACAAACATCAAAGGAACCGACAATACCGCTGCTTCCCTGTTTTAATTATTCTCGGATCTGACGTTTCTGCCGCTATTCTTTCGAAAATTTATGACAATTTCCCCTTCACATGAGCAGTTCGACCTGTTCGCGGCAACTATTTGCATATCATTTCGGCGTGTGTTCGCAGACACCAAACATTCCCGACATTCCCGAGTGGACCGGGATGCTCAACGGGATATTTCGGATTGCTGGCTAGCGCCCTGCAGCGGCTCGGTGTCAACTCCACAGAAAGTGCCCGCTTAATTTACGAGAGGGACGGCGGGACTGAATGTGCGTTTGCCTGACATCGGCGACTTATTTTTCTAGGGCTGAAAAGGTACGTCGGACCGAAATCCTCGATGAAGTTAAATATGAATAATATAATTTGACATAATATTGGATTTTTTTTTATGCAGATTCACACGAAAGGGAAGCCCTGTAATGTTCAAAGAACACCGCGTGAATCAAAAGTCAGGAGATACGAATTAACATTCACTTTGAATTTCGGAAATTTGCAAGCCTCAGGAAAAACCTCTCTCGGTAAGGAGTTCCAACGCTCAGATGTTCTATTGAAAAAGAGATATCTGAGCAAGAATGGTTCGACAGGTCTCCAAATTCACAACAAAGGGGTGGGAATTCTGTACTCGTCGAGTCATCCGTGTAGATATTTCCAAGGGTGGAAAGATTGATAACAATTCAGAAGAGCACCGACCGTGAAAATATCTATAGAAGAGAGACAAGTCTCCGACCCTTTTACGATGTTCCGAAGAAGTGAGCGAGTCTGCGAGCCAAGAATCACAAACAAAACGAATTTTCTATCTCTAAATATAATCGAGAAGCATCAATGAATGTTATGATGCCGAACTGTATTCCATGACAGGTCGTATCTGAGCTTTGTAGATCATTAGAAGCTGACGAAAAGTGAAGTATTTTTTCGCGCGAAATAGAAATCCAAGTTTCTGGGAAGCACTTTTAGCGATCGATCTCACATGGTTTTCCCATGAGAGATTATCACTGATTGTAATTCCTAGCATCGAGAGACTCGATTTTTTAAGAATAGTTACTCCTGACATCTGAATATTAGATGATGATAGATCAGCTTTTCTTGAGAAGAGACATGCCTGGGTTTTCGTTCCACCAAGTTCATGCTACCCCATACTATTATTTTTACCAAGTCGTCGTTAATTTTATGGAGGTGAATGTTTCATTGAATTTTTATTGTTTCTCGAGCTGGTATGGGGATTCTGGATGATAAACTGGTATGAAAAGTACTGTCGTCCGCAAAACTATGTATTGAACGAGATGTTTTCTCAAGCAAATCATTGATATGAAGCAGAAACAAAGTGGGAGCCAGAAGTGAACCCTGCGGAACACCTGCATTTATTGGGAGAATATCAGATGATACTACTCCATCAACAACCACATACAGAGACCTATAACACAAGAAACTCTTCAACAAAGCCTACAACTGAGGAAGCAAACCATGAGACGGCAGTTGAGAAAGGAGACCCCGATGCCAAACTTGATCAAACGCTTTTGAAATATCGAGTGCAACAGCTATGGTTCCTTCGATTTTCTCCATTGAATGCTGTCAAATATACGTATGAGAAACATAAGCCAATAAGTCACTGGTTGATCTTTGATGGCGAAATCCGTATTGTCGATCATCAATTATTCCTGATTTCTCTAGATATTTGATGAGTTTCATATTGATTGCTTCTTCCATGACTTTGGAAATGATGAAAAGCAATGCAATTGTCTATAATTACAAGCTAAATTTTTCTTCCCTTTTTGAGGAACTAGCTGAACTCTTGCTGTGCTCCTGAGTTTATATCCCTTGATGGTTTTTTTCTTGGATCGTCCAACGTTTCGACTTCCATTTCGAAGTCATTAACAAGAACTGTTAGACAAATATATGTGAATACTGTCCTGGTGATGACTTCGAAAGGGAAGTCGAAACGTTGGACGATCCAAGAAAAAAACCATCAACGGATATAAATCCCAAATAAACAATTTTCTCATTGAACAATATCTGTGAAAAACATCCAATTTTACTTTTCACCTGGATGGGCAGGATATATTAGAGAGGGGTGATTGATATTATCAATTAATAAATACAGACCAAACATCTCGTGAGAGTGATAGGGTCCGACAATAATTATTGAAAGAGAAGTATTATAAAAAGCCAGTATCTCTGACGCAGAACTGATAATTGGAGTAAATGCTTTGTCTTGTTTGGTTATTCCGTGAGTGAAGTAACTAGTCGGGACGATATTCATATATATTTTCCTAACAGTTCTTGATAATGACTTCGAAATTGAAGTGAAAAAGACGAACGATCGAAGAAATACCATCAACGGATTAAACCCCCGAAGAGGCAATTTTCGCATCGAAAATCCGTGAAAAAACATACAACTTCATATATATATATATATATATATACGGACGGGCACACTTGCAAGTGTGTCCGTCCCTATAATTGGAAATCAATTCCTTCATTTATATCGACGAAAGCAAATGCAGGATTTACTTCTGTGAAGAAACCTGCACTGGCACCGGTCGGATATAATTCAATACCCTTCGTGGTATTAGCCAGGGGAGTAGTTGTTTTCTGACAGGTGCCAGCCGAAACATACTGTGTAGGTAATTTGAGACTGGCCTGAACAGATTGTTCGAAAGATGATTTAACTTGAATTATTGGGATCACTTTTTTTATTCAAGCAGTTGTGTGTATAAACCCCAGTTTGAGTAATGTTAAAGACAGAACCCCCCAACTTTCCAATCAGAAATAGTATATTGCATTCCTTGTTCGAATTGTGAAAAGTCTTATATAGGTCAAACTTCAAAGACTTCGAAAATATCACGGACCGTTTCTGAAATATACGGGGAAAACCTAAATGGCCCGTTTTCATTTTATTTTGCGCTGGCACCTCTATTTTTAGGAATGGAAATGTGTTCAGGAAACTTTTTGCTCTGTTTCAAATTCGCTTCGATGTGCTGTGCTTCGATTTTCAATACGGACCTTGATGATGAAATTTCTGGGCAGAAACGTAGAGACAAATAACAGGTAAGATACATACCCGAACAATGTGAGACAAGGACTACTTAAATCTATTCAAAAATATACAAGTCCGTATTTGAAAAAAAGAGTTGAGGGTGGCCCCCGTGGAACGAAACGTCGTATTTAAAATCGAAGCAAATTTGAAGTAGAGACGAAAGTTTCCTGAAGACATTTCCATATTCCTAGAAGTAGAGGCGCCAGCGCAAAGAAATGAAAACGGACCACTTTGGTTTTTCCCGTATATTTTAGAAACGATTTGTGATATTTTCGATTTGAAAACATCGTTTCATTTATCACTAAAATAGGCAAAGTGAATGAGTACAAATCAACACAAATTCTTGTTCTTTTCTCACCGCCTGGACTTGTAAAAGTTGCGCTCGTGTGATACCACTTTTTAATTAGAAGTCGAAGACTCAGAGGCAATAAAAACACCGCCTTCTAGATAACATCGCTACCTAACACTAAAGAGGGAAGAAGTAAATTAGGGGGGCTGATAAACTTCAGTCAAACTGGATTATTTCCGATAGGAAGACCAAGTGGGGTGAATAAGGAATAAGCAAGTGAAAAGGCGTCTGCTAACTAGTGTATGCTTCAAATATTCCAAACATGAATTTTGTTCCAAAAATTATGAAAGCAGAAATATGGTGCAGAATTTGAATGCATATTGTGGAATAATTGATTGAGTGTGGCTGAGCAGCATCAGCAATGTCTTTGAAGTTTTCCAATGCAAAAATGAAAAAAAACTTAGAGATAGATAGAGATATTGATGAATATTGATTGATGTCTTATATCATGAATAATATCGTTAATACAGAATAACTTTCCAAAAAAGATTTTTTTCATTCGGTTTTTGCCAAAACGCTATAAGAATATCCAGTTATCGTGTTATTAGAAGAAAAAGTCATGTTATTAGGAGAAAAAGTGATTCTTTGTGTGGCGAATACGAATATTATAAGAGCCCCAGCCCCATTTACACAAAGGACAGGACGAATTTAGTTCAATGTCAGTCACGAAACGTAATGAATTTTTGACTCTTGAGGAAAAATGTAGTTCCATTAAATGAAGTCAATATAGTGTCGGTCTCTTTTCGAACCACACTTTTTACTTTTCAGCCAGTCAAGGGTTAATGATAGACGTATCGTATTCGATTCAGATTCGAATTATTCATGATTCATCATCTTCGAAAACGAAAAATGTCCTGTTTTGGTTTTTCATAACTTATAGAAAATCGAGTAACTCTGATCTCCACAAAAACAATAATTTTCTACGATTTTTTACACCTTACGAAGCTAATCCCACACATACAAATTTGACAGTTCAATTTGAAATATGAATGCGTATGGAAGATTCGAATAACTCGATATTCAATTCTATTCCACTTAGTTCTGATCATGTACTTCCCACGTTTTTATCGTTACTTTTGCTAAATTGGTGAGTGAATTTGCTACTTTTCTTTACTTGTATAGTGACACATCTCTATAACACATTACATTATATTTTCTGCAACTCAGTAATTTACTTATGAGTTTCGGCATGCGTCACGTTAGGGGTGGGCCAACCCGGATAACAGATTCCACTATGAGTGAAATTGATCATATATTCTCTAATTATTCAGATAGCCATACGTACGTGTATGATAATACCATATCGGACCACAGAACAATTTTGTATGAATTTGATATGTTTGTCAAGAAAGAGTATAATTTGTTTTATATGAGTAGAACTTTTTCAGATTTAGCACTGCTCAGTTTTCAGAAGGCTTTATGGGAGGAAAACTGGACAAATCTTTACCTCATCAGGGATGTAAATGATGCATATAAATATTTCTGTGATGTTTTCTTATTTTACTTTGACAAATATTACCCATTGCGTATCAGATATAAGAATCGTTCCACCCAACCGAATAACAAATCTTGGGTCACTGAGGATGTTAGAAAATCATCTCAAAATCTCAAAGAATTACATTCAACCTTGAAAGAGTTTCCTGAACATAGACATATTTATACGTCAGCAAAAAAGAAACATAATAATTTGTTATCATATTCCAAAAAACTGTATTTTCAAAACAAAATAATGAATTCAGGAAACATTAGTAAATCATGCTGGGAGGTAGTTTCTGAGCTAACGAACAAAAATAATAATACCCGTAATATTTCAGTGAGGGATGACTCTTACATCGTTAGAGACAATCCTACCACTGTTAGTAATTTATTCAATGTTCATTTTCAAAAAGCACCTTTCAAAATACTGGAAAAAATAATTAAATCTAAAGATTCTTCGAATAATCCAAGAAAGAAGTCTGACATCGAAAAGTTTTTGCTTTATCCCTATGTCGATGATGAATTGTTTCATCTTGTCAATGAAAAATTGAAAAACATCGCATCTAGTGGCGCCGATGGAATCCCTAACTTTCTTGTAAAAAAGGTGCTCCATATAATTATTAAACCCTTATTATATTTGGTTAACCTATCATTCTCTAGTGGAATATTTCCTGAAAATTTAAAACTGGGGAAAGTTATTCCCATTCATAAGCAGGGAGATATCACTGATATCAACAATTATAGGCCGATCACTGTGCCGATAGTATTCTCAAGAATTTTGGAATATGCTTATCTTGACCGTCTCCAAAAACATTTGAATAAATTTGAAGTCATAACAAGGAATCAACACGGGTTTTGTCAAAATAAAAGTACAACTACAGCAATACATTCATTTTATGATTTTTTTTTTTAAACTCTTTATTTCCGAAATATTTACAAATAAATTACAAATCATACATAAAACTCACTATTTTTGTTCTGTTTACATATTTGATACACTGTCGTTTACAAAAGCCAAATTTTGTTACTGAAGTTGCCAGTTTGAAATTTAAAAAATCTATCGTATTGAATCATTTTTATATAATCACCAAGATAGCCTTGTTTTTCCATATTGAAAAATACCAAAGATTCACACAACCACAACCAAACGTTCAAGTCGCGTTTATCGTTAATATTAACCGTGAGTAGGTCATATATATCCATTTGATCAATATCGATATTGAAAACCCGCTGCAGTCTATTTCTTACCCAACACCAGATATCTTTCGCTCGTCTACAGTTCTTGAGCCTGTGACAAGTATCATCAGGTTCGTTGCATTTATCACAGTTTACGGTTAATGATATATTATGTCTATGCAGTTTGACTTGAACTGGGTATATATCATTCACTAGTTTGTACGTTGCAGATCTCCAGTCAGTACTGATATTTTTGTTCAAACAATTCTTCCATATTCTCCTGTTGGGATTTTCTGCGATCTCAGCAGGGCGTTCGACTGTGTTAATCATCAACTACTTCTTGAAAAGTTGAAATTTTATGGAATAACAGATGCTGCCCTTCGATGGATTGAGTCGTTCCTTCTCAATAGAAAACAATATGTTAGTCTTATGAACACTAGTGAGAATAACTTCAGGCAAAATGTGAAATCTTCATTACTTGATGTATCGGTTGGTGTGCCTCAGGGTTCAATTCTGGGTCCAACGCTCTTTCTCATCTACATTAATGATCTGGAAGAGTACGTGGATGACGTATATTTTACTTTTTATGCAGACGATACCTCTCTGCTTATTTCTGATGAGTCAAATGGTATTCTTGAAGAGAAAGCAAATAAAGCCCTCGGAGAAATTTCGTCTTGGTTTTCAAATAATTCTTTATTTTTGAATGAATTAAAAACTCAATACATGAGATTCCAAACACCTCACAGAATTGGCGATAATTTGAAAATTAGCATTGCGGATAATTGTCACTTAATTCCGAAACGCCATGTCAGATTTCTTGGTCTCACAATAGACAGCAGTTTGAACTGGAAAGCTCATTGTGATTCGTTGGTATCCAAACTTCACTCATTGAATTTTATGATGAAAAATTTGAGAACTGTGTTGAATAGAAAACAGATGCTTATGGTATATTATGGACAAATTGAATCTCGTTTGAGGTACGGGGTTTGTTTTTGGGGTTTATCTTCTAACGCGACAGAAGTCTTTGTTGCTCAGAAAAAAATTATCAGAACAATTTTCAATGTACCCAGCAGTCACAGCTGTAGGAACCTATTCAAGGAACTGAACATCTTGACTTTGACTGGATTGTACATACTTGAGATATGTATCTATATATTTATCAATAGTTACCATTTCAAAAAAAAATCGGAGGTGCATAATTTGAATACAAGGGGCAAACACAACTTACATGTTCCTCTTGCAAAATATTCGGTGACTCATAAGTCCCCTAATAACATAGGTGTCAAAATTTTCAACGAGATACCCCGGGATATAAAGTCATGTTCTTCTGTGACAATTTTCAAAACACGTTTGAAAGATTTTCTGGTCCGTCAATGTTATTATACACTAAAAGAATTCATGTGATATTTTGTTTTATTGAACATACTTTGTGATATTAGGATAAGGCTTAGATTAGGTTTTTCTGTTTTTGACGACTCCTATACATTGTAATTTGTCTTTATGGAGAATAAACGACTAAAAAAAATATAATAAGAAGCAACAGCAGGTAAATTATTTCTCAGTATCACTACTTTTATTCGGGTTTGAAGGCCTTCTTCAGAGGCTCATTCATCTTGGAATTCACTCCAATGACTGGAGATTTTTTCTTCACAAGTTGTATTTATGCCGATTCAGGTAGTTTGCGGTGCTAATTATTCCATTCGGATTAGGGGAATTGTCATTAATATTGATTACCTTGTTTACCTCATCTGGGTCCGGAGAATAATCATCATTATTATCTGAAGAACTACCTGCAGATATCATCGATTTTCTTAGAATGGGATTCCATATTCGGTTGAGGTTGACAGCTTCCTCTTTTCTGTTGAAATTATCCGTGTGTTTGTGGATTTCTATTGCCTCCCGTACCAGTCGGCTATGGTATCCCTGGTTGGGTACAATCAGTTTTGCATTTTCAAACAGAATCCTGTGGTTTCCCTCACTAAGTGCGTGTTCCGCCACAGCCGACTTGTCAGTTTGCCCTAGTCTGCAGTTTCTCTCATGTTCCTTTAGCCTTGTTCCGATGGATCTTTTGGTTGTACCGATGTATACCTTCCCACAGGTGCACGGTATGCGATAAACCCCTGCTGCAGACAGTGGATCTCTTTTGTCTTTAGCCGATCTGAGGCTCTGTTGAATCTTCTTTGTGGGTTTAAATACAGTTTTTATGTTGTATTTACCCAGGAGCTTTCCAATTCTGTCTGTGACCCTCGGGATGTATGGCAAATATGCATGTGCAACTATACGAACGTCCTCCCTGTATCGAACTGAAGAATTCCACTGTTCAGTTCAGTACTTGGTAGAATTGAATGCTAGGAAAACCCATGCACGTTTCTTCTCAAGGAAAGCCGATCTATCATCATCTAGTATTCAGATGTCAGGTGTAACTATTCCTACGAAATCGAGTATCTTGATGCTAGGATTTACGATCAGTGATAATTTCTCATGGGAGAAATATTTGAGATCGATCGTTAAGAGTGCTTCCCAGAAACTTGGATTTCTATTTCGTGCGAAAGAATATTTCACCTCTCGTCAGATTCTAATGATTTACAAGGCTTAGATACGACCTGTCTTGTATATAGTTCTCATGTGTGCAGTTCGGCACCAAAATATTCATTGAGGCTTCTCGATTCTATTCAAAAAAATGCAATTCGTCTTGTTGGTGATTCTTCGCTCACAGACTCACTCACTTCATTTGAACATCGTAGACTTGTCTCTCCTATAAAGATATTTTCACAGTCGGTGCTCTTCGGAATTGTTATCAATCGTTCCACCCTTGGCAATATCTACACGAATGTGAATTTCCTCCCCTTTGTTGTGAATTTGGAGACCCGTCGAACCTCTCTTGCTCAGGGATCTTTTTTCAATAGAACAGCTGAGCCTTGCAAAGAGGTTCTTCCTGAGGCTTACAAACTTCAGAAATTCAAAGTGAATGTTAATTCGTATCTCCTGTCTCTTGATTCCCGCGGTGTTTTTTGAACATTACAGGGATTCCTTTTCGTGTGAATCTGCATTAAAAAAAATCTTACTCTATTTCCCCTCTCAAAATGGACAAGTCTCTCTTGTGTTGTGTGGAATGTTGAATGTCTCAGATTTTCAGAGTGAATCTGAAAGACGATAACTCTTTCTATCAGGTTTACAAAATATACAACCTTATTAGTTTTATCGTCTTCCTATAAATACCTAACTGAGGTTGATTTCAAATGGACGTTACTTCACGCCCACATGTTTTGTGTTTAACGTTACATGAAACTATGAATTATATCAATAGAAAACGAAATTCACCCACCTTCTGGTTACACATATTTCAGTGGAAATGCCTTTTTTCCAGTCAAGAAATAATGGAACGTAATCCTGATGACATCACTGGAACAGCATATGATGCAATTTTTCACTATTATTACTCGACTGCATTTTCTGTCTCTTGAATTACAAAAATAATATTTCACGGTATTATGTGCCGCTAAATTTATTATCGGTGCTTTAATACGGAAACTGGTGCTGCACATAAGAGAAATGAGTCTGCTCTGGATAATAGTGTGGTGATTGCCTGAGGATTATGTGGGATGAACGTGGATCAGAGCGGACCCTACCTAAAGTTCACTGCCACAGTACTGATTTTCCCTTTTTGCAGCTCTCTGCTTCATTAAATTTATTCAATTGAAAATTCAGTATATATCTCTTGTGGCAACTTCATATTAGTCAGGCAGGTATTAATTCAGAGTTGAACAGAAAAGTTGATTTTAAAATGCGGTTACTTCGAAAAACAGTTTGATAAGAATAGCTATTCATGTAGAAAGTTGGAAGAAGTTTTATTATTTCATATCACTAGCAGTTTGATGTCAACAATGCTCTTATACATTCGTCCAGTTTCTGGTTATAAATGTATTATGATTGTTTCACTTCTATTTTTGATACATATTTCAGTTCTTTTTATTGAAACTTCTTCATCTCAATCTGTTTTCGACAGCTTTTTCTTCTCATCACTGCTTTTCGTTCATTTCCCGCGTATTCCAATAATTTTTTCAATTTTCTCATTTTCATGTTCTGATTTGTTGAAGAACTGTGCATTTTAATGCTGGGGAAACCCAGGCATGTCTATTCTCAAAGAAAGACGATCTCTCATTATCTAGTATTCAGATGTCAGAAGTAACTGTTACTACAAAGTCGAGTATCTCGATGCTAGGAATTCCGATCAGTAATAATCTCTTATGGAGAACCATGTGGGAACGATCGCTGAAGGTGCTTCCCAGCAGATTGGTTTTTTATTTCGCACGAAGAAATACTTCACTTCTCGTCAGCATCTAATGATCAGATACGACCTGTCTTGGAATATAGTTCTCATGGATGGAGCTCGGCACCAGAACATTCATTGAAGCTTCTCTATTCTATTCAGAAGAAGGCAATCCGTCTTGTTGATTCTTCACTCACAGACTTGCTCACTTCATTGGAGCACTCTTGCTCTTGTCTCTCTCTTATACGGTCGGTGCTCTTCTGACTTGTTGTCAATCGTTCCACCCTTGATAGTATCAATACGGATGACTCGACGAGTACAGATTTCCCACCACTTTGTTGTGAACTTGGAGACCTGTCGAATATCTCTTGCTCAGGGATTTTTTTTTTTAAATTCAAAGTGAATGTTAATTCTTATCTCCTGTCACTTGATTCACGCGATATTTTTTTTGAACATTACAGGGATTCTCTTCCGTGTGAATCTGCATATAAAAAAATGAAAATGAAAAATATCTCGTTGTTTTTCATCTGATGAGACGTCAAACATTATCAACGCCTCCCCCCCCAAACTTCATTAGGGCGACTTCAGCTACCTTTGATGCGATGTGACCATAAATGATATTCTGCACAAAGTTGTCACTCAGCATAGACCCGTCCTCGATGAATATTAATGACATTTTTGGAAATACTTCCTTTTCATATCAAAAAATTGTTTTGGATTTTAGATTTCCTCACACCACATTTGTAAAATTTTATCAATCATTTTCATGGACTCATAATCGCATGGGAAAATGATGTTTTATGTGGTGCAGAAAAATAGTTATGGATAAATAATTGGCTCGGTAAGTCCATAATTATGTTTACACTTTTCGTGACTTACAGTCCAGACTAAGAGTCAATACACTCGTATGAAAAATTTAGACAAACATCAATTTCAACAGACCACAATGGAAAGCTAATGGATGTATTGATGCAAAAATGATAGACATGAATAATGGAAAAGTCACGAGAATTGAAATAGATTGCATGCCATGGACGAATATGTACTAACGTGAATATCGAATGACAAAATGACATGCAACTTATAATTGCATTCTTTTTGTGGAAGACCACATGATAGATGTATTATTCATCAACGTTGATTGGTGTTCTACATAAGTTGTCAAACCTCTCAACAGAACTTGATAAATATCGTTTATGCTGTTTGATCAAACTGCTTTTTGTTTGAAAGAGAATATGAAAAGCGATGATAACAAACTACAGGCTGTCACTCAGGTGTAATTTGATGAGAAATTAACAGTCATAAGACGGAAGGCGTCAAATACTTTGGAAAAATTGAACGGGATGAATTAAATTATAATCATTTATTGGTCGTATTATAAAACGACTATCAGAAAGAGGGATCAAGATACATATTGTTAATCATTTATGCTTTATATCGAATCCATCTCAGATTCCATTAGGTCCACAAGGTCAAAATCCCAATAGTCAAAAATGTTTTAGCATTCCACTGGAAAATTTTGGGATAAGAGAATATATAATATTATGTATTTTATTTACAGAAACCCCATTATTTTTTTATATTCCTAGAATTATATCAAACTCACTGCTGAAAATTATTCTATTTATGAGGTACCTGATAATAATAATAATAATAGTTTAATTTGCCCAACAATTTCTCATTTGCTCGACAATTTCTGATTATGAAGCCGTACATTATTCATAATCTTTGGAAATTGTCGAAATTGAATGCTCAACAAAGCTGAGACGATTATCAAAGACGTTAGGTTAGGCTAGTTACCCTAACCTAACCTATCCTAACCTAAACCGATGATTCATACACTTCACTTTTTGAAGTCGGACAGAATTTCTCCATTATATTCACTTGCCTATATACAGAAAAAGGGAAGAGGAAAATTCAAAAAAGAAAAGCTTCAAAGAAAAACTGTATTCATTCTGAATAATATCCTCTCTTTACGTTTACGAGTAAGGAAACACACGCATGTAAAAGCATAGCCATAAAAGACATTCGTTTTTACTACATTCTCGGTTGGTTTCTGAAAGCACGTCGAAACACTAAACTACAGCGGAATAGCACTTGATGGTAAATAAGTGCTGTGAGTTCTCAATTCTTAACTAAGTTTTTTACTGTGCTAATAAAACGCGAAGGGTACAGTAATTTACATCTCATTATTCGAATGGGGAAGTTATAGTTCAGAAGCTTCAACAGAAAAATTCAGGACATCGAACATCCGCAATCCATACATAAACGGACCCTAGTAAGGCTGGAAGTATATCAAGTAAATAACTCCTTTTTCGCTTGTCTGGTGTTTTTTTATTGATTCTGTTATAAAAACTGAGAATTGTTCGATGAATGACTTTCTGTAGTGGATATTGAATACGCTGTTGAAGTTAATTTAATGCAAGTTCATTCTCAATTCACTGGAAAATAAAGGACAAGCGTCGTATGTCATGTAATTGGGTATTCCTATCCGGTATAACAGAAACAAAAGAAATTGTTTAGATCAACGATTCACAGATGAAAACTGTACAGCTTATCCAATCCAAGTTGGCACAGAACTAATAACTTTTATGCCCAGCAATCTCTGTCAAGTATACCAATATCAAAGAACTCCTATTATATGTGTTCACTACATTGAAATTTATTCCTAGAAGGTGTTTTTTCTTTCGTCGTGGTCTACACTACAAGTGTGCAACTGGAAAAGTGTCTGAGATTGTGCCAAGATGGATTGGATAAGCTATACAGAAGCTTTTTTCTAAAGCTATCAAGACACCTATTGAACTTGTAGCTCTCGCCAGAAAACTTTTTTTTAATAATAAAGAGTATTAAAATCAACCCTAAGTCTTCAGTTGCTCAGTATGAGTATTAAATTATTCATAAAAGCGAATTTTGTCTAGTAGATAGAGGAGATAAAGGTAACACAGTTATTGCTATTAATAGGAATGATTATGTTCAAAAAACTCTCGATTTTTTAGACTCCGGTAAATTCACATTACTGAAACGTGACCCTACTCATTTGTACCAACTACAAATCAAGGAATTTTTGAGAAACTCAAATTCTATTTTCAATGAATCCGAGAAGTTCAGACTAACTCTGATGAATCCTCAAACCCCAAAATTATATTCTTTGATAAAATTACATAAACAAAACTACCCTATTCAGCCAGTAGTATCATTTGTTACAGCACCATCAGTTAAGTTATCAAGAAAGCTAATACATTTAATTACAAACTATTCTAAATTTGAACCGAAATTCAGCCTTAAAAATTCTTATGATTTGATAATAAAATACAGGATGTAACTGTTCCAGACAACGCAAAATTAATATCATTTGACGTTCAAAATCTTTTCCCTAGTATACCTCCACAAGATACCATACTCTTAGTCGAAGGTTTACTAGATAAAAATCATGTTAATCCGCTTATCAAACAAGAGATATCAGACCTTTTATCGATATGTCTTGAACAAAATTAATTTCAATTTGACAATAAAGTATACTCTTCATCTAACGGTTTGATCATGGGAAATCCGCTGAGTCCTCTACTGGCAGAAATTTTCATGGACAATCTGGAAAATATAATTCATAAGCATCCACTCTCGCAACAGTTTTTGTATTGGTACAGATATGTAGATGACGTTATAGTTTGTTTTAAAGGTACCAACAGGCAATTAGATACATTTCATAAATATATTAACACTATTCATCCAAATATTCAATTCACAATAGAGATGGAAACAGAAAATTCAATTAATTTCTTAGACTCGACAATAGGTAAAGCCTTCAGCAAACACCACTTTGCTATTTTTCATAAACCTTCCCACACTGATATCACTATTCATAATAATTCGGTATATCCATATAAACATAAAATATCAGCATACCATAGTATGATACACAGATTAGTAAACATTCCTCTTTCTGTGGACAATTTCAACAAAGAATTAAATATCATTAAACAAATAGCAGTTAACAATGGATATCAAGTCAACTTAATAGAAAATATTCTTGCTAAAAAACTACATAGAAAAGCTATCCAAGAAGTGTACCCCACTTTGAGGACCCAGGACAATAATTATAGAATCTTAACTTATTCAGGACCTGCTACGGAAAAAGTAGCTTCATTTTTGCATAAACGAAATTTAAAAGTAGCATATAGAACAGATAACACGTTGGGAAGGTTCATCAAGAATAACAAAGATAAAACAATAAAAGATGAAAAATCGGGAGTTTATAAATTGAATTGTGGATCTTGCTCCAAAGTATATATCGGCCAGACAGGTAGACCATTCAAAAGCCGCATACGTGAACATCGTATGAATTATGAAAAGAAAACATTTCATTCATCATATGCCAATCACATTTTGGAGGAAGGCCATGACTTCGATAAAAATTTCGAAATTCTGCATATTGAAAATAAAGGCATTAGACTTAATTATTTAGAATTTTTGGAAATCAATAAATTAAAAAATTCAAATTGTTTGCTAAATGATCAATTGGATCTCAATAGTTCCCCTTTGTTGAACTTATTCAATTAATAAGTAACTATGGTCCGATATCATAATCATTATCAGTGTAATTCTAGGAATCAGTATCAGTTATAAGCATCAGGTAATAGAGATGTACGCTATCTTGCAATGCGCAAGAGAAATCAATATGAGGGAAATGCGTAATGCACGGATCAAAATATGCTCAGATAGCCAGGCATCACTGAAGGCTCTTATGAACCCGAAAGTGACATCAAGACTGGTATGGGAATGCCGAGAAGAGCTCAGGGTCCTTTCAGAACATAACAAAACAACTTTGTTATGGGTTCCAGGACACTGTGGCATCGAGGGCAATGAAAAAGCTGATGAACTAGCCAGAAACGGTTCATCAACTCCATATATTGGTCCAGAACCCGCACTCGGGATTACTAAATCCGACATTCGAGGATGCATTCGGGACTGGATCAAACGAAAACATAAGGAGAGGTGGAAAGGTGCCCCTCTCATGCACCACGGGAAAACATACATCAAAGAACCGTCAAAACACAAAACTGAAGAACTACTCAAGCTGAGCAGGAATCAAGTTCGAACAATAACGGGCCTTCTCACTGGTCACAGCCCAATGAGGAAACACCTGAACAAAATGGGGCTGTACAACGGAGAACTTTCCTGCAGACAATGTGGCAAAGGAACAGAAACAGCCAAACACATACTGTCAGAATGCGAAGCACTAGACCGCAAGAGACAGGCAATATTCGGGAAGCCCAGACTAACTCCCGAAGAATACAACAGTCATCCGGTGAAGAACCTGTACAGATTGGTACAGGGGACTAGAATTACGGAGTGGGTGCTGTGAAACTAATTGGAATGCACAAAAAGCCCAAGAGGCTGAGGTGCTGCTGGTGACAGGACCAGCATCCGATGGGAAAAAAAAAAATCAGGTAATAAGTTTAGGAATCATCATCAGTCAAGTTGTATTATTCTAGGAATCAGAGATAATTAGAGTAGACCCTGGTGTATTTAAGGAGCTTTTAACGAAGAATAATTTAGTGTTTAGAAACATTCGCTTGATAAAGATACAGTGTATCGAAACATGTCGCGAAGACAATAAATTTTGTGGAAATTTAATCGTGTCTACCTTATAGCGTAATAGTAGATAGATAATTTGAAGCACGCTTAACTTTTCCTTTCGTTTCTCTCTGGGTTAGTAACCTGCAACAATCTGGAAGTTTCTATACATACTTCATTGAAATCAAAATAAATTAATCTCTTTCAACAAAGTGACAGAATAATAAAAACTACATCGCACATGTTCTATATATGTCATAGTTTCACCTATTCATCAAAGTATTCCTTCAAAGCAGAGTCTTAGTTATTAATATATTTCAAATATAAGTTGGCTTTGATTTAATTACAAGTTATGAATGCTATCAACTCCCTCTTGAACAGACGGATAGAAGATATTCACACATCCTATCAGTTAATAGCAGTCTCTGTGAACACGAAAAAGTTATAATTGGTGCTATCACTCCTATTGTGTGAAAATGTGATGACATTTTCTGTTTATCTAGAGCCAGCAGGAACGTTCACTTCTATCTCATAAAATCGCTCGGAATACGCCTAATTCCAGGATTAAACTTGGCCACAACATGTCTTTCACTATCTGGGAACTCTCACTTCTCCACTGTTATCTGGTTTTGCTTTTGTTGTGCTGATCAACTTATGTCATCGCGTATCTACAGAATATTGTGGGTAATTGAATTTCATACTTGCTACCAATATTCAGTGGCGGATCCACGGGGAAGGGGGGTTTCGGGTCTGGATCCCCCATTGGGAAAATCAGAGATTATTTTTTTCAATTTTAATCGGCTTCTAATTTCCAAATTTTGTTGGAGAACGAAAAAATGTCACATGAGCAATACAAAAAAATAAAATAGAATACATTTTTTTGCTTTAAAATTGAAGAACTTCAGTAATTATTATTACATTCCATTGAAAACTAGAGAGGCTACAGGCTACATTCAAACATTAGTGAATTTTGATTTTTCGACAACCAATTCCATCAATTTATTCAATTCAATAATCCTCCAATTCCTAAAAAAAAAAAATATTCTCAAGAATTAAAAATAGTACAAACAAGATCTGGATTGAATGTTACCCAAACAAACAAACAAATTTTGCTTGAAATTTTTGGACTCACCGGCATGGGCGAGTTAGTTACATCCTGAAACGTGTATATTCCACTAATCTGACAATTCGAGAGTGACCCAAAGAAGGAGGAAGGCTACAAAGTTGTAAAAAAAACGTCATCTCGACATTCTCGAGCGTGGCTAATTTTAATTTTATTTTGAAGGGAATAATTCAAGAATTGCAAAAAAATATAAAATCTGACAATTTCCACAAGCCGAAATATTAAAGATTCATCGATAAAGTTTAATGCGTGCAGCTACGTGATGCCTATATTCCCTTCTCTACGTTTCTATTTCTCTCTCACTCTTTCTCTATCTATTGCTCTCTCACTCCGTCCCCACTCTGGTTTTTGTTGCCATGATGCCATGACAGTTGATCACACAGACTCGTTGGTGGCATGATATTGTTCCCAACGAATATCCAACGTATTAAAATTTTACAAATTTAATTGTTTATATTATTTTTTTATAAATACAAGTTTTCTACTGAAAAACATACACTTTTTTTATTTGCATGCTTTTTCCTGAGATTTTCAATCAATTAATTTCAATGATTCAAGAAAATCAAAAATGGCAGAATAGGCGAATCCCTCCAGATAATCGTCAGATTATGAGACTGCAACGTCTAGAGTGTAAAGATGAACCATAGATATATATATATATATATATATATATATATATATATATATATATATATATATATATATAAATCTGACGCGCTCGTGTATTTCAAAATGACGTTTTTTTTCACATTCTAATAAAGGCCGCGAGTCTGCGCCACATCCAAACCATCAGATTATTATATAAGAGCTTTTTTTTGGTTCACTTAACATCCCCTCAGGAAATCTGACGTGCAATTTTTTTTTTCATTTTCAACCCTTACGTACGACCACGCCCATCATGGAAACAATCAGATAAACATACCTACAATTTCAAAAATATGTAGGAGATAGATGATATCAATATCTGACGCGCTCGAGTATGTCCATGCAACAGTTTTTTTTTAATTCTTGAAAGTCTATAGCTGGTCCTCTCACCGATGAAAAGGTATACATTATATAACATTTTTTCCTTCTCAACATCGAAGCTTCGCAACCCAATATGACGCTCGAGTAAATCGATTTAGCATCGTGGGCTCTCCTACTACTAGGAATAAATTTCAACACAGTGAACACATACAATAGTTGTTTTTCCATTTTACTATACTTCACAGAGAATGTTTGGCATATACGTCTTTAGTTTGTTCTCAAGATAGATTCGATAAGCTGTAATCATTCAGTTTTGAGATGGGTAGTTCACAAATGGTTTACTTTTTCTATACGCAAAAAACTAGTTAATGAAAATAACAATGGCCGATTCAAGAAGTTCAAACTGCGGCTTCAACCACTCCTACTGCAATTGTATCTGAATTGTTAAGCTGATTACCTATGGGAATATAATATTCATCAGCGAAGTGGCAATCATCTAGTTGTTCTTCCATGCACTAACTCTTCAATTATAACTATATTATACGAGAAGTTGCTGACTAATTGGACTTGTTCTATCCAGAAAGAACTGTTTTTCAATAGACGCAACAACTTTTTGGGGTAGATTGAAAATCTGCCCTTCTACACTTGTATAGATTTCAATATTAATTCTTATTTTTTCAGATAGTGGTAGGTTACAAACCCAAAAAACTACGGAACAAATCTATAACCTAAAAATGAATAAACTGTAACAACTTTACTTAAAACTCGTATACTAACTAGATGCTGGTTCGTCTTATTCTGAAAAATTCACAAATGAAAACCACAAGAACAGCATGCTTCACAGTTCTGCTGTCAACGTCTTCCAATGAGCGAGATAATCATCAAACAGGCCAATGATTTTTTCTGAAATAATGGCAATAACGGACACAAATTCAGAGCCTTCATCATAAATCTGGCTCCATTTCTCACATATACTTCATTTAAGAAAAATTTCTCTTGGAGTTTGAATAGAACAAACGGAAACTCTTTGGAAAATTAAAAAAATTGAAGTTTCCAATTTAACAACCTTTTGTTACAGATAATTTCAGAAACACATAAAAGTGAAAACTTTGTGTTTCCTAATTACCAGATAAGATGTTCGAGCAAATGTCGCCTCTTTGTTTCTGTCACCTCCACTCTTCAGTTTTATATCTTTCCCCCTCATTTTTACGATAAGCCATTTGGAATTTTTAATTTCCCACTTAGTCTCTCGCACATCTCGTTAATATTTTAAGACCAATTTGGGATAAATCACTTCCCTGTTTCAAAGGTAAATTCTGGAGGAGACGTAATTCCTTTGCTGCAAGCAGCGAAAGTTGAGTGAGATATATCCAATTTGAACTGTTTGGAATTTTTGAAGTTCCGAAACTGTTTTTGGAGGCGAAAATTGTAAAAGCAATAAAGAAATATTAATTTATTTTTATTCGAACGAAAAATAAAGACAAAAAATATATATTTTATAGAATTATTTTGACAGTCATGTGAATTGATTATTATAATTTAGGCTGAAACAAATATTTTGTACTTGTATATATATATATATATATAAATATATATATATATATATATATATATATATAAATTATATGTAAATATCTATAGGTGAAAATGTAAGTATATAATTCAAAGTATAAAATGTAATTTACGTATTAAAATAATAATTCTAAAATGATTATTAATGGAATGAAGGTTAGAGAAATGAAAATCAATGAGTTCAGTTCATTACCAATAGTAAGGTTGAGTAATATCGTTATATCATATACAAAATGTAAAACTTACTTGAAATTGATAAAATAAAAACAAAATAGGGCTGTGTTATTGAGGTCAGAAATTTCGTTAGAGTATTCCTTCAGGTCGTAGTATGCTTTTGGCAAGAGGAAGTCCTTTACTGCCTTTCTGAAGTGCTTTTGATTCTTCAATATTCTTAAATATTTCGGTAGATGGTTATATATTTCTTTACTTTCGTATTTCAA